>JAODOY010003855.1:0-11270 GCA_025399855.1 Forbesichthys papilliferus
CGAACATATTAAAGCAAAAAAAAAAAAATCGAAATTTTTATATCAAATTATTTTAATTAATTTCTTTTTGATACTAAGTAATAGCTTTTAGATTGGTTTGATGACAATAACCGCAGTTGTATACTCTCTACAATTGATTGCAATTGGCTCTGTTTGTAAGAAGTGAGCGAGGCTATTCATTCCACACACTTATTGGGTAATACAGGAAGTATATGCTATTTGACAGCTCTTACTGGCTCATCTGACGTGTCAATCAAAGAGGCTTATTTTGAGTGCATGGCTATGTTTACATGTGTGCTCACTGAAGCTAGGAATCAAAGATTACTTCTGTTATACATATTAATTGTAGTTGAGTGTTTTTTATTGGTGTTTTAGAGAGAGTATTCGAATACTTGTTCGTAAATACCATCAAGTATTCAAAACCTGTAAAATGGTATTTGGGACAGCCCTAGATCTGTGTGATACTATATCATCTTACATATCATTCTGTGTGAACTCCAAAATCCCATAGGGAAAAGATGGTCTAGTGCTCTGGGTGTGCTCTCCCAGCTGGAGGGTTGTGGGTTCGAACCCTGGTATTGACATACCTGTAAGTATCCTTGAACAAGATGCCTACCCAGCTAACAATGAATGTAAATGAGACATTTGCAATGTTACTATTAAGTCTCTAAGAGGTACTAAATGTCATAATACATTTGGGACATTACGTTAATTTTTGATTTCACTCAACGTTACTAAATAACGTAAGAAGGCATATTGAGAGACCCCAAAAAGTAGTACCAGGAAACCACGTAACGTTGTCATTGGACGTATGGTACCAACAGGGAACGTTATGCTTTCTACGTTCAGGAATGATTCAAGGACCTCTCTTATAACATTTGTAAATAACGTTATTTGGAGATTCTGGCGCCCCCACATTTCCACGTACTGAATAGATCTGGGACGTCATTTTGGTAAGTCAACACCACAGGTCCGTACTGAAGACATTTCTATATAACGTTATTTGGACATAGTGTAATTTGGTACGAAAATAACTTTGCGGCAATGTCCTAGGACGTTATTTTGTTAGCTGGGTCACCCCCTAGCTGCTCCCGGAGGTTTGTTGCACCTTGCATGGCAGCAATCACCATCGGTGTACAAATGTGTGTGTGAACGTGAGGCAAAATACTGTAAAACGTTTTGGATAAAAGGGCTATATAAATGCAGTCCATTTACCATCCCATGTAGAAAGGTAACAAAGGAGCTCAAATTCAACAAGAAGAAACTTGTCTATTTCACTGTTAATATCCCTGAGAAGAAAGCTGTTGCTAGAGAAGTTCAGAATTAAATAGTACAAATTAGTACCTGTAATTACATGTAAATTCCTAGTAATCACACACTACAAGATGTTTCACACGACAAAGTCATGGTTGTACTTTTGAATTTTCTTCTCTATTAATCAGATGTTTGACTTTGACCGTGTCATAGCTTTCAGGGACCAGGAGTGCTCTAGCAGCCGGATCTAGCAGCCGGCAGCTTGATTCTAGGTCTTCTGCTCATAAGGAGCTGGGCTGTGGACGGGCCAACAGATTCTAGTGGCGATGTTCTGTAGTCTAACAGTGCTAAGTGCTTGTCTGGAGCTTTGCTCCACAGTCTCTTCATCGTTTGCACTGCCCGCTCTGCTTCACCATTCGAATGAGGTGTGCGTGGGGAAGATGTCTAGTGGATAATACCGTAACTTTCACAGAAGACTTTGAATTCCTCAGAGGAGTACTGAAGGGCTGTCTGTTCTGAGAGTGTTTGGTATACCATGTCAGCAGAACTGGCATTAATTAGTTTATTAATAATATTATTATTATTATATTGAGTGCTGTTTATAAATGACTACAGTTATCTATTTTAGGATTTCAAATTATTTTCCGTTTGTCACATGATAGCATCACTTCCTTTTGATACTTCCTGTTTTAGTTTTCTATTTACGAAGCACGCAAGGCTGCAAATCCAATTCAATCCGCTAAAAAAGTTAATAGAAGCATTGTCATAAGTTAATATATTTGAAAGTAAACATGTTAGATATAAAATATTAACAATTATTTCTGCAAATATGGTAAAGGTTGATGTTTATTAGCTTATTATATAGAAGCGCTAATTACAGTACAAGCTAGTATCTGCTATGCTAATCTTTATGCTAATTGTTAACTAATTGTTATGCTAGCTGTAAATGCTAATTGTTACTAGGTTTGTCTAAAGGTTTGTGTATGCCTGCCTGTACTGTCTTACACATAATAATTATATCCAAGTTGGTTCAATTATGGTTGTACTCGGAAAGCCAATATACAATCATCCTACAAATGGCCCTGGGAATCTATATATTTTCTGAAGTCAACAGTTTATTTTGTTGTACCGGTAGGACCTAAATCATAACGGAACAAAATAAGACGACAAAAAAGAAAAAGAAGAGAAAGTAAAAGGAAAAGGCGAATGGGAGGAAAAAAATAGTTGTTTTCTTTCTTGGTTTCTGTCCTTCATTTTAACTAACTTAATTTCATAACATTGTGTGATGTTACCCACTGCAGGTTCAAAGCTGGAAGGGTGCGTATTTATCTTTAAAAGTATCTAAAATAAATAAAAATGATCTTGTATGCCAAGTACTCATTGTGTGAAGATGATGACCCCAAGGTAAGGCTGATGACCAGAGGAAGCAGCAAACACTGATGCACATTCCACACCATCTATGTGAGTAGATGAGAAACATCCAAAACATGTACATAACATTTACGAATATTAAGCAACCTGGAATTAAATGTAAAAGTACAATGCATAAGAACTGGTAGTCGTGTAGTTGTTTGTACATTACCCACAAATACCCACTACTAGTACTTGTATCATACCTGTAAGTGGAATAAATTGCAAAAGTACAATGAATAAGAACTGCGAGTCATGTACCTGTTTGTAAATTACCCCATAAATACCAAGTATCATACTTGTAAGTAACTATACTTAAGTTTAGAAGTACAGGGATTTTGACATTGTAATTCTAGGTATGTTATTTTTAAAATATTGGTAAAATACTGAGTAATTATCACAAAAAAATGTAATCGTACCCTGTACTTACACCTTTTGTTACCCAGTACTTAACCAGTACTTACCCTGTATTTACCCTGTACTTACCGGGTGGTAATTTAAAGTGTTACCAAAGAGAGACCTGTTAACATTTCAGCCTCTGCATTTTAAGGCAGCTCCTACCAGGCCTTGATCAACTTATTAAAATTAGAGTCAGTAATGGATGCCACAGTTACACTAATATTAGTAATTATAGTACATTGTTTCCTAGCTGTCTGCACTGTATTCCCTCAGAAATGTTACTAGGCTTTAAAGCATTACTGAATGCAAGGGCATAACTACCAATAAATAAGATAATGCAACCGCATTGAGGTCCGGCGTCAGCCAGGGGCCCGTGAACACAGGACCTTGTTAACGATCAGCCGCGCTCTTCCTTCGACACGCTTATCAAGCGCCAGATAAACACCATTTCTGCTGAAGTGCTCACCGCCAGTAGACTTAGTGCTTGATATGCAGGCATTTTCTGTAATGGTGTCATTCTTCTGGTATGCATAAAACACACTTATCTAACTTCATAGTCACATGATTAGTTAAATTTAGATTTAGTAACTAATGGCCGAGTTTATGTTAAAATGTGTAGAGTTGGCCAGTGGAATTCTGGGATATGGTGATAATATGACATGCATAGGCTAAGCTACTGCATAGCAAAATAATTTTACGAGTAGCCTGTTAAATGTCAAGAGCAGGAAATGCAGAAATGCATTATAAACATGAAAGCGAACATAAGAAACAAATAATTTAAATGGACGATAATTTACGTATCTTTGAGCAAGTGGACCTCTTCCAAAATGACGTGTATTCAAACTTAACTAGCCTACTGAACGGATCAGGACAGAGCAGGAACTGAACTTGTCAAGCGTAAAGCAACCCTCGAGTGTGCTTATGTTCAACTTCATCCAATTTTTACTATTTGACAACTGATCAACCAATGCACTTTTCACTTGTCAATGTGGGTGTGCCGTCACCAATAATAATGTTTTCATTTGTAATGGTGGGTCGACGTCAGCTTTCATCAATGTTTTAAATAGATAATCCATAGCCTTCTGACAATGCGTATGTACTAACCTATTGATATTAGGCCTATCCCTGATCTCCTAAATGCGTAAAGGCTAGTCTACTCCTGCAGCGCATTTCACTGTTGCCGTTTAAATTAGGTTAAATGTAGAAACAGCTTGCTTCAAAATAGGCTATTATTGTTAAGGGCCCACTTTCACCACTCTGCAATGGGGCCCACTGTTTCCTTGTTACGCCATTGAGTGACTGTGTTAATCATAACTTGACCAAGGGAGGTTTCCTCCACTTTCATATATAAAAATACCATTATATACAGTATATTCAGTGGATATAAAAAGTTTACACACCCCTGTTAAAATGCCAGGTTTTGTGATGTAAAAGAATGAAACAAAGATAAATCATGTCATATCTTTTTCCACCTTTAATGTGAACAACTCAACTGAAAATCAAACTGAAATGTTCGAGGGGGGAAAATAAAAACCTAACTTGGTTGCATAATTGTGCAAACCTTCTTATAACTGGGGATGTGGCTGTGTTCAGAATTAACCAATCACATTCAAACGCATGTTAAATAGAAGTCATTACACACCTGCCATCATTTAAAGTGACTCTGATTAATCACAAATAAAGTTCAGCTGTTCTAGTAGAATTTTCTTGACATTTTCTTAGCTGCATCTCAGAGCAAAAGCCATGGTCCACAGAGAGCTTCCAAAGAATCAGATGGCTCTCATTGTTGAAAGATATCAGTCAGGAGAATGGTACAAAAACATTTCCAAAGCATTAGATATACCATGAAACACAGTGATCATCAAGTGGAGAAAATATGGCACGAAAAAAAATAAGGCACGTAAAATAAGACGAAAAATGGCCTACAGCAACATTAAAGGAACTGCAGGAATTTCTGGAAAGTAGGCTGTTTGCGCGACATGTGAGAACAATGTCCCGTATTCTTCATGTGAATGGGCTATGGGGTAGGGTGGCAAGATGGAAGCATTTTCTTACAAAGAAAAACATCCAAGCCCGGCTGAATTTTGCAAAAACAAGTCCCCCAAAAGCACTAGGAAAATGTGTTTTGGTCTGATGAAACCAAGGTTGAACACCATACCCATAGTGAAGAATGGTGTGGCAGCATCATGCTTTGGGGCTGTTTTTTTCAACTGGAACTGGGGCCTGAGTCAAGGTGCAGGGAATAATGAACAGTTCCAAATACCAGGCAATTTTTGCACAAAACCTTCAGGCGTTCGTTAGAAAGCTGAAGATGAAGAGGATGTTCCCCTTTCAGCACAACAACGACCCAAAGCACACATCCAAATCCACAAAAGCATGGATTCACCAGAAGAAGATTAACGGTTTGATATGGCCCAGCCAGAGCCCAACCCTGAATCCAATTGAACATATGTGGGGTTATCTGAATAGGGCTGTGCACTAGGGCTGAATGATTTGGGGGAAATTTCTAATTGCGATTTTTGTGAAAAATATTGCGATATCATTTGCGATTTTTTTTTTTTAGCTAGCTAGCTTTAGTTTAAACATCACATTGTAATAGACTTACAATGTGATGGTAGAGCATTCCTACATGAGATAATGAGACTAAGGTTGTAGCGAACTAAGCGACTAAGAGAACTAAGTGACTGCTTAGGGCCCCGTGGCCCCCTCTAAAATAATAAAATGAATAAGTCGATGAATAGATGATGGATTATGTCAATGGTTGGTAATCGATCAGAAACGCAGTAGACCTATTGGGCTATGTTATTGGCCTAGCTAGCATTGTAGCATCGTTAAATCAATGCCTGTTGCCTCTGTCAGAGCTGGTGGCTTTTCACTCACATAATTAATCTTTTAAAAAACAGCAATGCCACAAAAATGGACTATGATGCTCAAAAAAGTAAAAAGAATAGGATAATGACAAATTATAGTATTTTTCTGCTGGTTTATATTATTTTTCAGTACACTATGTTCAGTAGGCTATAAAACTTTGTGCTGTTACTACTTTAAAAATTAGCTTTGCAATTGAACACCAGATTACTGTTGTAAATTTGTTACCTTTTTAGATGAAAAATCATAAGGGTAAAAACATGATAGGCTGACATTGGTATGATGTAAGAAACACATTTAGCTATAAATAATTGTATTAAATGGTTCCCACTAGTCATGGAAACTCTGGAATATCATGGAATCTTACCATGTTAAGGGTCAAGTCAGGCAATACCTTGGAATTTAAGTGATTGAGAAATGTTTTTTCTCCAAACAAAAGACACAGAAGAATAGAGCATGTCTGTTGTTGTTGTTTTTTTTTTTACTCAGAATGGATAATAATTGTACATGAAAAAAGTTGATCTACAAGAGAATTTGAAATTCACAGTCACAAATTGATGTTTTAAAATTGACCAGACGGCGGGAAACCCCTGTGTAAGGAAGATTTCTCCTCCTTACAAAATCTAATTTAACCATTGATTGTTTACTTTTGTAGCACCTATGTCCAATATTATCACATTAATATTCAGTTTTTATTGTTGTATTCTGCCTATCCCGTTTACACAGACATCAAACTGAAAGTTAAGGAAAAGTCAGGTAATTTTACATTTGACTTGGGGACGTGGGAACTCTGACATAATAATGTGTGTGTTAGATTTACAGCTGGTGTACGAATGATCAAGCATCGACAATCGTGAATATTTTTGGCGATGCAGAAGCGGTGAGGGGGCCCCAAATCAAATTCTGTTTAGGGTCCATTTAAGGCTTGGGCTAGCTCTGGTTTACATTTTTACGATTGCTTACACACTAAAATGTTATATAATGCCAAGTTGTTGAAACCTTACACTCAGGTAGCAAAACTACAGCCCAAATCTGCACAACTATAAGCACATTCTCTGCCCCACATCTTTTGCAAAACACTAGACACAGTGATTTAGCACAGACATCTAACACAATGTCTTTTCTTTGCAATTTTAAAACATTGTTTTCTAAAATGCCACACCTGTGAACCAAATGATCAAACATGATCATCAGGTGTACAGACAATTAGTTGCATAACTCTAAACTCACCAATCATGTGCGAGCAATATAAAAAGGCAACAGGTGAGTTCACCTCAAAAAATTGATGGTTATGTTCCAGGAAGAGGAAAAGAGAGAATGAGACGGGGTGCACGTGGAGGAAGAGGGGTATAGAGAGGGAGAGGGAGAGGTAGACCTAGAAGACATGGACAAAGAAGATGAGGACCAAATTTATCAAATAACATTAGAGCAACATTGATTGATCATGTTGTAAACCATGGGTTGACATTCAGAGAGGCTGGACAGAATAAAGTTCAACCCAACTTGAGCAGATATACTGTTGCAACAGTAATTCGGACATTTCGACAAAAGAACAGGTTAAAAAAAAAGAATCTTTACTGTCTACAGTACAGTATTATCAGTCAATACAGTATATAAACTACAATTTGCAGTACTGTACAAAAATACTCTATGGTATTTTTATATGTATATCGATTGGTCTACAGGATTGAGGGTCGACCACATCAAGGAGGAAGGGGCCGAATATTCTCTGAAAAACAATAGATCTGCTCTGGTCCAAAACTGGTTTCATCAGCATCAACAATATCTACTCCAATACCTTCCACCATACTCTCCCTTCATTATCCCCATTGAGGAGTGTTTTTCGGCATGGCGGTGGAAGGTTTATGATCTCCAGCCCTATATCAGGATGCCCCTCATTCAAGATATGGAGGATGCCAGCGACCAAATGGACGCAGCATCTGTGCAAGGGTGGATTTGCCATTCAAGACATTACTTCCCTCGCTGTCTTGTGAGAGAGGACATAGCATGTGATGTGGATGAAATGCAATGGCCAGGTCCAGCCAGGCGAAGAGATAATTAGGTTTTTATGTACTGTACAGTACTGTACTTCATGATTTATTTTTTGATTCCACAATTGTTTTTGCTGAAAATAAATATTTGTCAGTATGCAGTAGTGTGTGTGCTGTGTTGGGTCAATATATCCAATATATCTCTGAAAAATAAAATCCAGACTTTCATTTGAAAAGTAGAAATGCTAAACGTGTTTTAGATTGATCACCGCAGTGTTCAACTGGTTCAAACATAATCAGATCATATGAACTATGTGTGTACAATACGGTGACAAAATTGGGTTTTTACAAATTATTGTATATTTTTGAAATTTTTGTGTGAATGGTTGTGTGAATTGTGTATATTGTTTTGACAAAACGAGCCCTGTTTTCAAAATCGTGTTTAAGCATAAAAAAAAACTAAACCCTGGGTCAGACGTGCGCGCATAACTTCTAAATATTCTAAATCGCAGCCTTTGCGGTTAGAAAATCTAGTTTCATAACACTGCAGTTATATCGCAAATGCAATTAATCCTTCAGCCCTACTGTGCACAGGCGATGTCCTCACAATCTGATATATTTGGAGCACTTTTGCAAAAAAGAGCCACGTCAAGATGTGCCATGCTAATAAACTCCTACCCAAAAAGGCTGTAATAAAATCAAAAGGTGCTTCAACAAAGTATTCATTTTAGGGTGTGCACACTTATGCAATCAGGTAATTAAAATAGTTTTATTTTTCATTTTCCCCCCTCAAAGATTTCAGTTTGTTTTTCAATTGAATTGTTCACATTATAAGTCACATTAAAGTGGAAAAAGTTCTGACATGATTCATCTTCGTCACATTCTTTTACATCACAAAAACCTGGCATTTTAACAGGGATGTGTAAACTTTTTATATTCACTGTATTTAATCTGTGCTAATATAGTACATGCTTAATGTGTGACTGATTGGCAGAAATTAATGTCTGATTGGTTAAGTAACTGTTGTATTCGTGTCTATCCAGAATGACCATATTCAAGTGTGAAAACGGGTTAAAGATAGGTGGATTAAAAGCACAAATTCCATTCCCTAGCAGTAGTTAATGGCATTACAACCATATCAACCATAAACACATACTGTAACATCAAACTTAAAGGGAGTTTTTCTGCACACTGTTGCAGCAATAATTGACATTTCCTATGATATCTCTATGTTGAAAATGTCTATATTATCTTTTGTTCTCAGAGAGTCATTAATGTATGCCAATAAAGCTCATCTTGACTTTCATAATGAGTAATCTTTGTTGGAGATACAGTTTATCCCCCATATGGAAATATCAGATGAAGGAATTAGGAAATATGGAAATTCCATGGTGAATTTTAAAACTATGACCAGTGCTTTATTATAGTCTAAGCTCCGTCTTGATGTCTTAAAAGATAATAATGTGTATTATCACAATAGTGAAGTGTGCCAGCAGGAAGTCTAAAGCGTCAGTTTGACAAAGTTATTCCACCAAGCAAATTAAGTCCTACGTGCATTGTTTCTTGGTCATGGAATTTACTTTCAGCATACATCAGAATAAGACTATGTGATAACATACACACATTAACAAGTGTATACTGTTATCGAATTTTATTAGATAAGGTTAAATAGGGCAATGAAGAAATTGTGAGGGAAACGTTAATTTACAGTAGGCTATTATATGTTTTTAAGACAAAACATATTCCCCAGACAAGCCTAGTAGAACTATAAATTTTTAAATTCAATAAGCTGGTTCTGCTGGTTGATGTTATTAAGTAGCATGCAACATTTTACTTCATTTCACTTTTGAATAGATTGCAAGAAGTGCAGTATGGCTATAGCCTGCAGTAGACTAATCTAGCATAATACATTTAGTTGGTTATGTATTGACTGTCTATATTGTACGATATACTATTAAACAAATCATTAACAAATACATATATTTTTCTTATATCCTGATAATCTTTCTAATATGCTGTTTTTTAAAATATTTTTTTGTATTTGTGTTGTGGGGGCATATGCTGAATACAAAGTAGCATATGATACAATTTTTTGGGGGAATAACATTTTTTGGGAATCACAATTGATATGTTAAATATGCACATTATTAAATAAGGCAATAGCCAAAATAGATGGCCTACCGATACCCAAAGTGCATCTAGGATGAATAACTATCTTAATTTTGATAGTAACACTTCAGGCTACATCGGGTGAAAAGGTTGCCAAGTTATAGTAGGCTACGGGTATTTTCTTACCTCAATGGAACTGTCTTAAGCGCAGGTTTCCGTTAAAAGTATTTCCCAATCGCAGTAATAGATCCTATACGCGTTATGTGTCGTCATCTTACTAGTTTTCCACTTTTCCTTGACGATTATTGGACCTGTCCTTGGTTCTGAAGTGTTCGTCACGTCGTCCAGGTGCAACACTTGGCTACGTGAGGTTTGGCTTACCAACTATTAAGTCCTAAAAATGTCCGTATGTATCGACATCACAGATTCTCGAAATCTCCCGCTGATCAGCAGTGAATTTGATAACATATGAAAAGTAATTCTACAATTCCTGCAACATATCTTGAAGAGTCAGACGCCAATCACAAGGAAAGCTGTAAAAGGAGAAATCATATTCAGAATTGCAAGCATGTCAGATCAGCAAGGAAACCGCCACTCTCCAGCTCTACTGGTGGGAAATTACTATAAACTGCACGTAAACGTCTTGAACAGCTTGAATACGATTGAGCTTTTCCATCAACATGCAGTTTGTTAAACCACGCATCTACGACATCGCAATTCAACTTCAGACTTCTCAAAACACACCCATATAGGCTACCAAGAGCATGTGTCAATATCTTTCCTTCTTCAAACGCGATAACGCATCACACTCTTAGCTAAAATTAGACAGTGCTCATTAGATAGATATCCTACTGCTGTAATCTACCGTGTCACGTGGCTATAGCATTGAACGTTGACAAAACAGTCTATAGAATAGGATTGCCAACCAGGCCCGGGGTGGGTAATCGGGAGAATCGGGAGAATTCCCGGTGGGCCGCTTGACTTTTGGGCCGCTCTGGGATTTTTTTTCTTTTTTTTACATAACATTTACACGTCAATCTTCTCTTAAAGTAGCCTACACATATTTCACATTCTGACACCGCATCCTCGTACATGGGTTGTACCATGTGAGGGAGTTCTCTCCTCCTAAATAGAGTTGGTTGGGTCCATAGCCCCTCTTTTACAAAGTTTTCTCAGTTAGGCTACCAATAGCTGGGCTGGCCTGTTCCTGCTGCAAAAACTCTGCCACTTGTGTCCATT
>JAODOY010003856.1:0-11270 GCA_025399855.1 Forbesichthys papilliferus
CACCATTAGCCCGTACTAGAGACGGCTTCTGGTGACAATAAGCCTTCCTGCCCTGTTATCTGCTGACCCTGTGAGCGATGGTGTGTGAACATGTGCACAAACACACACACACACACACACACACACACACACACATACACACACTGAGTGCATGCAGGACTAAGTATGGTGATTGTGTGTGTGTTGGCGCCTGGCGCAAGTGTGTGTGTGTGCATGAATATTTGTGTGTGTGTGTGTGTGTGTGTGTGTGTGTGTGTGTGCTCTCACTCGGGCCTGGCACTCACAACCATGTACAGTTGTGTGTGTGTGCGTGTGTGTGTGTGTGTGTGTGTGCGTATCTGTGTGATCTGCTGTGTGTGGGAGGTGTTTCAGGACAGATCACAGACACAGCGGAATGTCATACTAAGTAGTGTGGTTCATTCACTAGACTAGAGCCATTGTTACCACATGCCACTCCACTGCTTAAAGGTACAGTCCAGACAAACTCTGGCCCACTTGAAGCAGAACTTCAGCAGTAAGGGGAGCAATACTTGACTCTAAAGAGAGCAAACTACTAGAGATTATTTTAAAGTAGCCAACTCGGTATGTTTGATATGTTACAACTGGCATTGTAATATACACAGTTATCTATCAAGACCCAACTGACATCCTGATGCTGAGATAATGAGACAATTCTCATTATTTTTCAGCTGAATTGTAACCATTATTAGATTATTGAAAAAGTACAGTTCGTACTGCTCACGGAAAGCAGCAGACCTTGAAGTTGTCAGAGAGGTCACGCTGCAGTGCTCTTGAGCAAGCTACACAGGGCTCCGTGTGTTGTTCTTCTTTGTGACCTTGAGAAATGTACTCATATGTTCAGTGTCACGCAATAAATTGGATAGAGCCTGATAGGGAGACTGAGAAATGTCATGCAGTTTTAGTGAATGCACTTTTCCCCCCAACATTGCATTATTGCCTCAGTACATTTCTCAGGAAACACATTTGATAAACCTTATGACGCACACTGTTTTTTTTGCCAAACACAAACGACGATACCTCACTTAGGATGCAGTTTTTAAAAAAAACCTCTTAACATCTGAATTGCCACAAGGTTTCCGCTGACTAAATGTTCAGAACTAATTGTGGTCGAACAAAGCTACTCTGAGTAATTTTCTGTAAAAGAGGGAACAAATGAATGTGAATCAATGCAGTTTAGTTGTCATGGCACTTGGAATGCCTTACAGTCCATTGGCTACGCTGGGATTTCCCTCGGTAACTAATGAATAAGTAGTGAATGAGTGAAGCAGGCTTTATAGAGGAAATGCAGGGCAAAACTCCAGTGACTAAATGGAAAGGAGTGTATCGGGTGCAAGCCGGTAACGGAGCTATAGGCCGTACTCCCGTTATTCGCTGAGAAGTTCTGCTCTCGCTACGTCAAAGTCAATGGTTGCCACAGCAACTTCACAAAGCTGTCTTTCTTTGTGTTTCCTCTATATCGCCATTTTTTCACACTCACTTTAAATATATCTCTTTCTCTCTCGCTCTATTTCTTTCTTTCTTTCTTTCTTTCTTTCTTTCTTTCTTTCTTTCTTTCTTTCACGGCCCAACTGTTAGATTCAGCATAGCAGGACATTCATGTGACACTCCAAATATAGAGTGTGTGGGTGTGTGTGTGTGTGTGTGTGTGTGTGTGCGAGTGACAGACCATATGCCTACATGAGCATTAGTCTGGCAGGGAGGGGTCGAGGTGCGGAGATATAAAATGACAAACACTCAGGATATCCCATATCCTCTTTGCTTGCACAATGACATCACTATTTCTTGATGCGATGCCACGCGCATTCATTCGACCAATCAGTTCTGAAGTCATGCAATATAACGGGCAGGTTCAAATGTCACTTAGAGATTTGGCCGGGGAAACAAAGAGGTATTATAGTACGGGGAAGCACCCCGTTTGGCCCGGGTTCGTTTCTGCTGTGCCCTGTGGGAATCGCTCAAGTGTATTTAAAGCAAGTTTTTCCTTTTGCGGTTTTCCCTTCACCGTCTGTGAGGAGTCTTTTTGTTTGAGGGGAAGCTGACGCTGTGACCTGCGTGTCACAGCTGTGCGCACTCTCTGTTGTCTCTGTGCTAATGTGTAATTGGCGCCGTGGCGACGGCAACAACGGCCGCCTTTGATTGGCGAGAAACGCAGATTAGTATCAGCGATGATTAGTGTGATGCATTTGTTAGCGCTGTGGTTGACGTTTATAATTGGACCAAACGGTCAAACGGGCACATTTTTGTCCCTCAGCTCCATAGATTTCAGGGTGTGATCAGTGGAATTTCTGCTCTCCGTAATTTACTACACCCAAATTCCTTCATAGACTCCTCTGTGTGTGATAACAGAGACTTACGATCACGCAGGGACGCATAGAGGCAAACACGGCCTCCCTTTAACGAATGATGGAGAGTTTGGGGAGTTTGGAAAGACACATCTACTACAGTAGGCTTCTGTCCATGTCCCGTTTGAGGGACACATCTCACTGGATCCAGAACACGCCATCATGTCTCTCTTTACCATCTCAGAGCCATTTTAAGATTACATGTGCACTATATCTAAACATGTTGCACATTGGTCCATGAGAAATGGTATTGCGTTATTTTTTGTATGCAAGAAATTGCATATTAATGAATGACTACCATAAAGTTGATCTGTTGTGATCCAATCTCTATACCTACCTCCTTCCTTTGTGCATCTCAACCAAGTGGGAATATCTGGTGCTGAGGATTGAATGCAACATGGATGTGCCCAAATCTGTTAAGCCATAAATTTACCCCTATTATTATGGATAGCAGGGAGTTACAGGCGGGGTCACAGCCAGCACAGGTCAAGCTTCTACAGAAAACCTATGGGTGATGTCACGGATGGTTTGTCCCAGAGCTACAAACCCTATTAAATCTATTAGAAATGTAAATCGATGCATTTATTGACTACTAAGCGCAGCTATGTCTCTGTATTTAACAATTCAAATTCCCCGTCAAGCACTTCCTGGAACTATTTAGGGTCTAAAGTTCATGAACCATGTGGCCATTGAGAATTTTGAATTTCTGTTGGCGTGAGTCTCTCTTCTACATGGCTCTGGTTTGTCCACTTTATTTACACTACGGTCTATCATGGTCTCCTCGTCGCCTAGGTAACGACCTGTTCCTGGTGGCGGTGCACGAGCTAGGCCACGCCCTAGGCCTGGAGCACTCCAGCAACCCGTTGGCCATTATGGCCCCCTTCTACCAGTGGATGGAGACGGAGACCTTCCGGCTTCCGGATGACGATCTGCGCGGAATACAGCAGATCTACGGTAGGTTGAGACAAGGCCACGCCCACACCCTCATCGTCTGGGACAACGGAGAGAGGATTTCTTTTATTTCTTTTTAGGTTTTAGTTTTTAGGTTGAAAATCTGAATTCTGAAATCAGAATTTACCAGATTAGTTAGAGTTTGTTGTGGATTGTCATACATTTTGAAATATAAATATGGCCAATTTATCCCATTAAATACATTTCTAAGCTTCCACACAACTGATTGATAATATATGTATTCTTTCTCGATGTTTTCACTGCAGAGTAAAGGGGAATATTTACATTTACACTGTGACAAAGTGACTTACAGTCAGTACATTTGTCAATAGTTGAGCAGGACATACAGCACTTATCTTAAGCACAACATTTTGCTTAAGATAAGCACAGCATAAAAACAACATTTTTTTAGGATAATGAAAGTAGCTTGTCATCACAGCTAACTTAACTGTAATTATACATTATACAACATACATTAATGGCATCATTAAATTCCCAGAAATGATTGCTAGAACCTCATACATTATATTTATGTAAATACAGACGGCCATACAATATTTGTACATACATATATACAAACATACATACAAACATACATACATACAGTAGAGGGCCATACAGTTGGCCTGTATGTTAAACTGCCATAAAATGTCAATTTAAAATCTGAGCGTTAACCATTTCCACGCCCGTTCCACAGGTCAGCGTGACAGCGCCCCCACCCAGGCCTTGCCCACAGTGACACCCCGGCGTCCGGAGTCCCGCCCCCCAGATCCCCGCCCTCCGGAGCCACGCCCCCCACAGACACCGCCCAGACACCCCGATCGACCCAGGACCACCGACAGGCCAGACCACTATGGGCCAAATATCTGTGAGGGGAACTTCGACACCGTCACGATGCTCCGAGGGGAGATGTTCGTCTTCAAGGTGAGAGCCACGACCGGGCAGTTGTAACATTTTTGATAAACAAGCCTAGTTCATTAGGACCAGAGCAATGTGATGTCAATGTGGAGTCGTTTGAGCGCACATGTCCTTTTTTGGGGAAAACAAAGCATAAAATTGACATGTAAGGGCAGAGCTTCTGAAGGAGAAACCTATGGCAATGTCACTGAAAGGCCTTTTTTTATTGAAACTAAGAAACTATATAGCCATAAATACATTGGTTTGGCAGGCTTATTTTGAAATAATTTGACCTTCTCAGCTAATATTGTAGTCTTTGGTGGAAAGTATCACGCTAAACTAAATTACCCAGTGAGTTATATTTTGAATAATTGCCGTAGTTTAAAAGAGGGGAAAATAAGGTCTAGATTAAAATAGGTAATTCATTAATAAGTAATTATTCAAGATTCTGGGCCTTTGAAGTTCATACTATACTGTTTTATTTTGTATTTTATAACAGTTTTTAAGATGACAACCATTTTTCAGAAAGGATCTGAGAAGTCTTCAAATAAAAAGGATTTATTGAGCTTGTTCACAATGTAGGTGTTATATGCCCTGCAGTGCAGACGTCTCTCACCAGTGAAGCTTGCCCTAACTCAAGGTTAAACGGCATCCATGTAGAATCTTAAAGGAATGTTTGATGTTAAGATATTGCTCTCTCTCTCTGTCTCTCTCTCTCTCTCTCTCTACCCCCCTCTCTCTCTCTCTCTCTCTCTCTCTCTCTCTCTCTCTCTCTCTCTCTCTGTCTCTCGAACCACCTGCAGAACCTTACAGATGGGTCTGTGTGGTCGATAGGACAGGGTTGCTTTCAATCGGGTCCTCAGTGGCTTGTGAACAGGCAGCCCCTGCTGTCTTTTATGTAATGGAGGGCTGTAAAAGCGGCAGGGTGAGTTCTGGTGTTTGTCTCGAAGATCCTCTGGACCCTCTCTAACAGTTTATTTTCACTAAGGCAGAAGTTAGGCTTTTGGCCAAATTAAAGGGAGTTCAAATAATCTCAGGTAGTCAACAAACTGGTCAAATAGCTGTAATCTGGATTATGTTTTAATGGAGTATTTAAAGGTAGGGTTAGTCGCTTCACACATTGAAACACATTCTGAAGCAAAGCTTAGTATTACAGCATTGTTGTCGCCACTTTGTTTATGTTACTATTTACGGAGACAGGGCTGTGTAGAAGTATTTTTTAACGCGCACAGAGAACGATAAAATAGCGAAATGCAAGGAGATATTTGGTGTATTTGACAGAAATATGTATTAACTTTATAGGGCTGACTGTACCTTTAAGACCATTACAGAACCCAGTCATGTAGGCAATAATAGGCCTGATAAGATACAGTATCTACACAGGATACTGTCAGATGGTTTCTATGTCTCTTCTAGACATTCAAGACTATTAGTCTGACCACACATTTTCTCTCAGTGTGTAGGTAGAATGATGTTATGCAGTATCTGCTGAGCGCCAACACCTCCAGTGAGGGAATATGGGGTTGTAATGCCTCTGGCGTTTTAGCCACTGACCTGCGCCTGCTCATCCCCTGACACGGGTATGGTTTACGTGATATGTGTGGTGGTGAGGGGGTCAAAGGTCGTGTTTAATTTGCAGAAGATACTGTATGTATGACATGAGTGGGGAATGGATGACAGCAGAGTCTCTTCACGCCTATCGAAACACATTTATTTTAGCAGAGATGGTGTGTGTGACGCGGTCGTGTTCCTGCGTGGATCCGGTCCTAGCTGTAGGAGCTGCTAGACGGACCACGCAGATGTTCAACCAGTACAACTCGAGGCAGGGGTGTAGAGGGGGAAAGTAAGTCTTCTTTTATTTTGTCAGTCAAAGATTATTTGTGGAATGATTAGGTGTGTCGGCACAATGCGACGCAGGTCCTGCTGGCAACGAAATGCTTGGACATTGGACAGCAACATTGTCACAATGGCAGTGGTCGCAATGTCACTGTATCGCTGTTAAATATTAAGCCAATGTTCCCGCTTGCAGGTCTCCAGGTAAAATTGCCTCTGAATGTGTGTGTGTGCGTGTGGTGTGTTTGTGTGCGGATGCGTGCGTGCGCGCGCGCATGTGCGTGTGTGGGAGTACTCTCTCCTGAGTTAAAAGCTACACTGTATTCACATTAAGACCTGGATCTTTGTCTCAGGGGTAATTGCTGTTTTTAATTCTTCACTCCCTGTGCCCCCGTACAGAGGGGATTGTGGGGGATTAACACAGGGTGAACACTTTGTGTACAGTCTTTTCTCGAGCTCTCACTAAAGACATATCCACTTTGTTCACTCGTTCCTCTTTACTCGTCATGCCGAGCTGCTTTACGAGGACACACATAGAAGAGTCACCTCGGTTCAACTTGTGCTTGTTATATTTACATATATTTTACATATATATTCTGCTGAGCTTCACCCTTCAGGCTCATCATTTTTGGATTTCACTGTTTACGAGCTAATCTCATTATGCTGCCTTAAAAAACGAACATGAACTTTAAATGTTCAAATGTGATAAGGCGAGAAGTTTGATATATTATATTATTATTTATATCTGAAAATGTAAATAACGGTTCTATTCTAGTATGCTGTATTCTGTTCCATAGATCTGCCAATTTCATTGCTAGACTGTTAGCTATGTATTTCAAATATAGATTGTTATTATTATATACGGACACATCCATCCATCCGGATACATATTGTCCTGTTATGTTCCGTCATGATTCCATTTCATTCTATTCTTCTCCATTCCATTCCGGCCGAGACTGCCTGGGCTGCTGGTGTGTCCTAGGTGAAGGACACATCTACAAGTGCCTGCCAAGAAGAAGCTTTGAGCTTTTACTGTTACATTACCTTGTACAGCCAGTGCTATTGACTCACTGCTAATGAATGAGTTGGGGGGCGTGTAAATCTGTCCGCAGGCTTGGCTGAATTGTTGTGCGCGCGTGCACGCACACACACACACACACACACATACACGCGCGCGCGCACACCAACACACACAAACGAGTATTATCCACTTTATTTACTTGTGCCTGCGGTTACAATCACATTGAAGCGCTTTAACCTTTAAGGTGTTTTTTTGTTTTATTCTTTAAGGTGTTTTTTTTTCCAGCACTTTATAAAAGTGTGTGTCAATGGAAAAGTAAGGATTTGTGTGTGTGTGTGTGCGTGTGAGCCTGTGTTTGTGGAATATGCATGTGGTACTGTATAGCTAGCAGTCAAGGCTGGCTATTATTAGCCTGCTAGTGCTTAGCTATTAATGGTTTATTCACATTCTGGTCCAGTCTCCTTGCTTGGCAAACAAGACCACCCGCTAACGGCTTGTTTTTCGATATGAGTGCATCTCTTAAAGAAAACAACTAGTCTATTTCTGTGTAATCAATATCCAAATGTAAAATAGTCAGTAATAATAAGTTTGTTAACACAACAGGGGTTAAGGCAAAGTACAGTGTGTATCTAGGGTGTAGAGAGCTGAATCATTCCTTGAGGTTCTTCTTCTTGGACTCTATTGCCCTCCATAGCTGCGGCGAGACCAGCTGATGTTGGTGCTGCTTACACCCTCTACATACTGGATGCTGCATACTGGACATACTAGTTTTGTACCTTTTCACAGGAATTCCATTCATTTCTTATGGAGTGCAGCGTAGATCTTGCAACATGCAGTAGCGTCAGGTGAAAATATTAAATGCACGCATAAACGTGACCTGGCTGTACGGAAAATATAGCTGTGGTTCATATTATTGATTCATACTATATTAATAACCAGATTTCCTTTGGAGGAATGTCAGTTTTAGTTCAGGGTTCAGTAACGTTAGCTTACTAGGAGACGGTCATGGGACCTACTAGCATCATCATGGATGCCAACTTCAATCAGAAAGAGTTATTGGTTTCTCTGCTCTCAGGGTCGCTGGTTCTGGCGAGTGCGGAGGAACCGAGTCCTGGACAACTACCCCATGCCCATCGGCCACTTCTGGAGGGGTCTACCAGGGGACATAGATGCAGCCTACGAGAGGCACGACGGGAAGTTTGCCTTCTTTAAAGGTACGGTCAGCGATTGTGAGCTAATGCACATTTTTTGGTCAAATTAGTCACATATCTTATCACGGGTCCGCTAGCTTGTCCGTTCTGTGTGAGCGCAGACATATTGCAGTGTTTCTACACGTCCCCGGCTCTGTAAATATGTTCACAGTGGTGCAGACCGCACCACACAACAATATCCTAGCCTTCGCTGTGTGATCCCAGTGTGTGTGTGTGTGTGTGTGTGTGTGGGGGGGGGGGGTTGTTTTGATTGAGTTCAAAATGCTTTCTCCAGAATGACCTGCAGCATAACAGCGTCTTTGCTGTCAATTCTTGCATAAATCAATTTCTTTTAGATTTATGCAACATCCATGTTTTAGTGAATCTGGGTTGGTCTGCTGTCCACATGTAGAAGCATATTCCTTTTTTTTCATCTCATTTGGGTGATATTTGGCATATATTTTCTAAATGGCAGGGTTTGTGTTCTCAGCATACGGAACATATGTCCACATATGTGCACTCAGAGTAAATCATCTGACATATGCTTTTGCCTTTTAGAAACGTAATGACATTGGGTTGGAGGTATCTCTATAAGATTAGGCTATATAACATGGGAGCATTTTTTGTGCTCCCCATCTTTCATTTTTTGTGAATATATTTAATAGAAACCATCCATCCATCCATCTTCTCCCGCTTATCCGGAGTCGGGTCGCGGGGGCAGCAGCTCCAGCAAGGGACCCCAAACTTCCCTTTCCCGGATCTAATAGAAACCAGTGGGGTATAAAAATAACTTTGTTATTTTATTGTATTTGAAGTCAATAGTTATATTATGGGATTCACTGGATGTCTCAGTTACAACCACGTTTAGGTTGGAGAAGCAAAATATTAGCACGCCGTGCCTTTAAGGCTGCCAACCTCTGTCTTCACGGCAGATGATGATGTCATTGGCAAGGCTCTGGTTCGGACACTTGGCTGTTGTCCATCATTTATAAAAGAAAGAAATAAAGGGAATATGAGGGGAACCACGGTTGGCCCTGTATCACATCTGGCAGACAAGAGAGCAGTAAACGACACACGCACGCACGCACACACACACACAGCATCACTTCTTCATCGTGTACTGCAACATTCGATGCACGGAGACAGTAAGATAAGGGAGATGGATACATGGACAGTCCTTTTCCATGCCAGATGCTGAGCACAGAGGTCTGTAAACAAGCCGGGAAGGCTGACGGAGGGATGGAAGGAAAGATGCAAAGATGACATCCTATAGGAAGAATGTACCCCCCCACCCCTCCCCTTCACACACCCTTCACACACACACACACACACACACAAAACAATAAAACGCAGCTCTGTAATAAATCCACTTGAGCCTCACGTTAGGCAAACTTCAGCAAATGGACAATTACGAGTCTAACCGCCGCTCTGATTCGCAGATCTTTGCTCATTTTGGTTCTGTTTACATTTGCCTGCCAACAAATCATTACAGCTATTACATAATCTCACTGAAATTGTGCTGTTTAGCCTCTTATCGTGCTCATGTTTTTTCAATTATTTACTGAATAGTATGCCAGACAATGGTGCATGTGTGTGTGTGTGTGTGTGTGCGCGCGTGTGCGTGTGTGTGTGTATGTACATTATTGTAAACTGTTTCCAGAGCTCGTGGCAGTTATGAGTTGACGGAGGGGAAAGTCCCTCACCATAAAGGACCATTAACCATGAAAGTGTTCCTTCTCTCTCTCCACCCCTTCCCTCTCCTTTCCTCTCCTCTCTGTCCATCTCACTGTCTGAACGCCCTCCCTCTCTCCGCATTCCTATTCTCTAATCACCTCTTCCGTTACATCCGTTTCCTGACAATTTCCTCACTTTTACTGATGGTCCATGGAGGATATTCTCCTCTCCTCTCCTCTCCTCTCCTCTCCTCTCCTCTTTTTCTCCTCCCCTCCCCATAGGGACCAAATACTGGCTCTTCCGGGAGGCTAACCTGGAGCCTGGCTACCCACTGGAGCTGACAGATTATGGCCAAGGCATTCCCTACGACCGCATAGACACGGCCATTTGGTGGGAGCCCTCCGGTTACACCTATTTCTTCCAAGGGGACTGGTAAAGACCTTTGTGACTTTCATACATACAAAGCCGAACCATTTGTTGGGTTTAAAGTGATGCTGTTGTGGTCTACTGCAAGTGCATTGCAGAAGACGCATTCCTTAATGCGTTTTGTACAGTACTTTAAATGCTTCAGAGTTTCTATTTTGTCCGGTGAGGTTAAGTGGTTTAAAGGGATACTATATATACATATAGACCTACATTATTCTCGCAAAGCCAGCCTTTACACACGTACATTCTGGAACACAGCGCTTGCTAACTACGTCAGTGCCCGCCTACTTGACATGCACGACGACCAACTACGTAATGATCAATGACCAAGTCGGACGTTAAACTTGCAATGAGGAAATCAAAACAACAGGACTCTGGCTGTTTACAGGTCTTGTAAATCTGTCAAAGTTGTAGGCTACGGTCACTGAAGAAAATAAATGTTTAATTTTAAAATAGTAAATAAAGCACTACGCTATTGTTGCACCGGAAATTCCGAAGACATACAGTGCTTGTGAGTGACAATGGTTTCAGCCTATGTAAATCGACATTATTACGAGTTTTCCGTGTGGAGCTTACAGGGGTATACGCATCAGACGTTCAGCACAGAGTTGCCCATGTGACGTAGTGCTAATGAACGGAAGAGGCTGAGACTAGGCCTAAATCAACCGCTGTCTTTTCCGGCTACCTCCTTCTAGGTACTGGAGGTTTAACGAGCAGTCACATGCTGTGGACAGGGACTACCCTAAGCAAATTAGTGTGTGGGGCTCATCTGTACCCTCCACACCCAAGGGAGCCTTTCTCAGCGATGACGGAGGTGAGCAGGGATGGAGAGAGTGATTTTTGTGTGTGTGTTTGAGAGAGAGAGAGAGAGAGAGAGAGAGAGAGAGAGAGAGGGGGGGGGGGGGGGGGGTGGCT
>JAODOY010003858.1:0-11269 GCA_025399855.1 Forbesichthys papilliferus
AGAGAAAAAGCCGACACGACTATAGACACGTTTACCTTTTTTGTGTTATTACAGAGAGACTAAAGTACAAAAATGGGACTAGTTCAAATGTGAAAGGTGTCCAGCCAGCCCCAATTGGTACGCAGTCAGGCTAAATATGTGCAGTGGCAATATTCAAAATAAGTCAAAATTTTAAACATGAAAAAATCCAAAGAAGAAGCATTGCAAAAATAAACTAATGTGAGCATTGGGGGTTTGTAGATTAAAGAGTTGTACGAGGCTTACTACAGTAAGACTATAGGCCTACATAATAACCATGGGCTGGTGATTAGTTGTGCTGTCATGTGTTAGTATCCCAATGAAATATAAAAACCATTAATACAGTAGGACGAAAATAATCATATATAATTTTGACCGTTGTGCATAGGCCTATCAAATATGGTATAGGCAGTGGCGCAGGAGATGTTTTTTAGGTGGGGGGGATGAAAATGTGAGTAAAAATATCTGAACTTTTAAGCCTGTACAACTATGCTTTTAGTTATTCAAACAGAGTGAAATCTGTCCCAGCCGGAACTTGAACCCCGCTCCCCCGCAAAAGACAAACCCATTACAAGGTCGCCACCAGAAAGTTACTATAAATAGCACCATCGCATGTATTGAAGTATTTGAGATTTGTTATGTCATAACGTAATTGTTGCGTCATATTTGAGAGTTGTTATGTCATAACCATGTTACACATGGAATTGCACATTTATCAAATAATAATTCTGAAATATCAAAGAGAAGCAGACAGAACTACAAAATGATTTTGAGAGCTACAGTATCTTATAAATCCACCAGTCTCTATGCACTATCTATCTTGACAATTCACGTGAATGACAAACATGTAGGCTATATTACAGGAACAGCAATATCCTTACATAACAGGGTAAGTCCGCCTACATTGTTTAGATAAGGTTAAGATATGATGACTTCCTATAGTTATTATTATATTGTTACTCATTACCATGTTACACATGGTTATGGCATACTGTTGACTAGGCTCTACACTGGTCAACATGCCACCATGATCACTGGTCAACAACACACGCCATTATATATCTCCATATTTAAAAAATAAGCAAACCACTCATAATAAACAGCAAGCAAACCACAATAAACATACACTCTGCTTTTTACACAAAGGGATGCACACCAGTGCACTAACATGCAAAAAATAAGTACAATGTAGAAGATTATGGCCTACATTAACATATCTTTGTATATGGTCTGCTTACAAGCAAATGTGAGATGATTCTCTGAAGTGTACGTTCTAATATCATTTAATGCAAAAAAACATTGCCTAACATGACCTCAATGAAGTTGACCCCTCATGTTAATCTTATGAGCGATTCAGCCCATTCCAGCATGAGCGGGAGGATGATGACGTCATGTCTTTACATAAAATAAACCTTAATAAAACTTAAAACAATAATGCACAAATGTTTTTTTCCCTCAAATGTGCACAGATGACTCACAAACAAATGTGCGAAAAGTTTATAATGATATTAACATTTAGAGTAGGCTGAGGACATCACACCATTGCAAAAAACATAATGTTTAATTTCTCTAAAATGGTTTGTGCACAAATATTTATTTTGCGTGCACAAACGATGCACAAATTAATCAAAATAATTGTATTCACATTTTTTTCAAATGGGGTGCCAACATCACGGAGGTCCTAAACCCATAATAAAGCATTGAATTGTATACATCTGATAAGTATATAACAAGTATACTTAAGTATAGTTTCATTAAGTATATATCATGTATACTGAAAGTATACTCTCATATATTTAATTCAAAAGAAGAATACTAGTAGTACACTTGAATTAACTTCCTTTTTGCAAGGGTAGTGTTGAAATTGAGATTTTTAAAGGAGGAAGTCCATCAAACACTTCATTTTACTGTATTCTGGTCAATTTTAAAGCACCAATTTGTGCCTTTTCTCCATTAATTTGAGGTAGAAATTCCTTTATGTAAAGGAAAACACAAATCCAGGCACCAGGTGATTGAATATATTGCATCTTATGATAATTTACTATATAGTTTCTAAGTAAGAACACATAGAAAATATAAACTGTGCAGTCAAATTTCAGGTTGTACCTGCGCGATGGCTGCTACCTCCCTGCAGCATCACGGCATGCAGCTCCATGGTCTCTGACACCAAGACCCAACTCCTCTTTCGGCTGTCCGCCACACTGCAGTGGAGTTCTCCCATCTTGCTGAAGCCGCTCTGGCGGTCAGTAGATGGGGCGGCACACCGCTCAAACACAAATTGTTCTGAAAAGCAAACAGGTACAAAGACACATGTCAGAATATGTATTTTATATGCAGATTCAAACTTACAAATAGTTGTTCATAGTTTGTGACATTGTGGTTCATAGCTGACACAGTTTGCAAATTATGAATCACATAACCCCCTAAAATCATCCTGTGACTCTTGATAGGATAGAACAAAATGTAATGGAGAGTGTTGGGTGCTATTTGTATCCTGAGTACATACGATACAATATGGTAGCCTAGTGTCTAGGCCCTAGACACTAGACATTACGTTCAGCTTTATTAGCCCCCTAGACTCTAGGGGGCTAATAAAGCTGAACGTAATATCTAGTTTGAACCAGTCGTCCTTGAGGATGAAGTTTGTTTACCAAGTATGATACTGGAAAGTGGTTGTTGGCAAAATATAAGAGAGTTTGTTTTACAACAAGCAGCTGCAATTTGATATATATTAGATATATTGTTTATGGTGTACCGGTAAAAGTTTGACTCATTACATGACAGCCAAAGAGACGGCATAGCTACATTCTTCAGTCTGTTCAGGTTAACTGCAAACAGTTTATCTAGGATACATATTCCAGATTGTGGCGACCTCCACCAGGAATGTTTTCCCATCATCACAACACTATGGCTTTCAACACTATTTTATTATTATTTATTCATTTGAGCAAGAAGCAGAAATTTGCTACAGATTTTTAGAGTCAAATTAATGTAATTGTTATTGTAAGTTCCACAATATAGTACAAATAATGTTATTACATTATTTTATGCTATTTGTTTGTACACACTATTATTTTAGAACAGTAAAGTTAAAAAGTGTAACTGGTGTGGGTATTGTGAAAACATTTGCACTGAAGATGGTACATGTTTTCCTTTGCATCACTGACAGACTGCATTTTGAATAATGCACATTGCAATGGCAAAAATGTTTTTTACATAGTAATTATGGTGAAATGTTAAGAATTGTAAATTTTTAAAAAAATTTGCTAAACAGTTGGTTGATATATGATAGTACCTATCCTCCTGACATGGTAAGAAAGCTGTGTTGAATTTGCGTATGTTTGTGGTGGGTCCATACACATTTTAATCACCATCCATCTTGTAAACCTATTAGTAAGACCTATATAAGCTACATATAATTCTCAACGTTAGTGCTGATGTGATAGTAGTGGGCATATTAACTTTGTTAGTTGTATGGTGGTATTATTCTCTGCTCTGCCAGGTTAAGCAAACTATGTTTAGTGTTTCATTTCCACTTTAAAAAATGCAGTGCTCTAAAATTTGTGTGTGTTTATGCATTCCTACCTTCCACTACACTCTCTAACATGATGTTGAGCAGATCTTCATCTCTAAACTCTGTGCTCAGTTGGGTTTCAGACTTCATCCCCTTTAACCTCTCCATGGCGATGACCAGGTTGACCACACGCCTCATGGTCAAAGGATGATGGGCAATCTTTAGCTCCAGACCCTGAGGTAACTTTGAGTTCCACTTCTCATCAAATGAAGAATTCTGTTTAAAACAATAAAAAATAAAAGTCAGGAGAAAATCGTTTGGGAACATAAGTGTTGAATGTTTATTTGTTTACTGGGATAGAATACTCACCCTCATCATCCTGCATGGAGATTCAAATTCCATCTTTTTTAGTTTAGATCTGGTAAAAAAAATACATTAAACAATGGCATGGCTGTTAACATTGAAGAAAAACATATGTACTTTTTTCTGATACTGGTCTCAACACCTATTTTGCTAATAATTATTTTCCCATATACCACATTTTTATCTTTATCTTGGAACAACTCTGTTATACCAAGCAACAAAAAGTTCCAACGTATTGAACTAGACACTGAATGTCCAGCTGGATATCTGATATCCAGCTTAGATAAAACATTAAAGTAGGAGAGGATGCTGATTTACCTGCAGATAGTTGTAAAACAATGAGTGTTGTTAGCAGGTTCCACGACAATGTTGTTGTGATGGAATTGTAGTGTTTATATACAGTAAGCCTAAAAAACCACTGAGCAGGACTCAACAAGAGTGGAGGAATTTCCCATGCAGGAAGTGAGTTTTAGTCTTATCTGCGTCCCTGATGATGAAATAATGTACTTGTACACTGCCAGATGTCTTATTACTGATTAGCTCATTAATTCAATACTATTAGGGATAGGCTCACTTTTTAAAATCCATACTTAATTTAAATGTTTAGGATTTTGTATTATGTTGATGTATAGCGCAACTTCAATGATAGCTATTTTTTGAGAAACTGGTATTGAGGGGCAAGTCATTGTACAATTAAAATGTAAAATATAGTTAAAAGAAGTGATATAAGGACCATTCCCAATCAGTGGCACAAACGTAATATGGAGGAGCACAAAACACGCTCTCTCAAAGATTTTACATTCTAGACTAAATTAGTATATAATTATAGGTCTAAATGCCAATTGCTTTGTTTTAGTGCCATCTTCTGGCAGACTTATTCCAAACAATTCTGATGATATCAACTATTCCATTCTCAAGATTGAACATATTTTAACTAATTAGGCAATGCACTTGTCAGTTATAGCTTCCCTGGAGTATTTGAACAAAATGTGGTTATGTACTCAAAACATTGTTGTAATTCCTCTAAGATGTACTGTATCTCCTTTCATCAAAATGGCCATGTTCAAAACATGTTTTGGCCCGTTATGTTATGCAGTAGGCCTTCACTGCGCAACTGCCATTGTGTGTCTCCATTACCAGCAAAACAGATCTCCCCTCAGCGAAAATAATAACATTGAACTTTGAATCCCTTGAAGAATATTCCTGTAAAATGTGTTGATGATTGAAGTTACATCCCTGTGTAATTTTAAAAGGAAGTAGGTTCTTCAGAAAATGTACATGTGCTAGGAAGTCCAGCGAAATAATAATGGTTCAAGGCCAAAGCATTCATTACTTCTAAGAAAAAATGTGAACGTAATTGTTATTGTGTCCCTTAAAGGAAAACTTTTTTGTGCCCTGTTTACTGTACCTACAGGTACCTTTTTATCTTACAAATGCGGCATCATAGTTATACAGTCATTTTAATGTAACTTTTTTTAATTTACTATCTATTCTTAGTATATAGAAGAGTTTTGGTTGGCGTGACAGAAAAATAGTTTTCTGTCACTATTTTTTTATATTAGCCAATCCGTGAACAGCTCTGATGTGTTGTACAGGAGTGTTTCTTGACAGTAACAAAATTCCAGCCAGCCAGTTAAAGTAAGTGCTTGTTTACAGTTGAGTAACAGAGCCAAGTCACTTCTTTCCTCACTTCTTTGTGAGAATTTCACAAGGAAGGAAATAGCATATGACAGCTAAAATGCTGACAAAAACAATTGGCCAGCCGACAGGGAGAATCCCTACTATTATGCGGTGTCATATGTAGCCTACCATGATATGCTATTAGACTAATCAGTGAATTCCAAGGTGACAATGTTTCAACAAATAACTTATTTCCCTACTAGACATGCACCAGTCCATCGTACATTCTGCTCGTGAAGTGTAAACGTCAAGGAGCTCAACCACAAAGCAGAAGTCTACACAAGCAGACTGCACGGGAAGTGTGCTACACAATAAAAAAAATGGGCTGTTAATTGTGAGCTTCATGAAATAGTGTTCTATGGAAGAATATGACATCCATGGCCTTATTTGCTAGAGAAAGAATCAGCATCTATATACAGTACAGGTTGAACATACCAAGACACTGCATGCATTTATAGAAAGTACCAACATTTACAAACAAGTAGAAATGCTGTATAATTGGTTTCAGCGTGATCTTGCCAAAAACAAAAATCTATTAGAAAACAAGGTAGAAAACGTTCAAACCATGTCGATTTAGTAATTTAATGCTCTTTGTAATAGGTTTAAAAAATTGATTATTATAACAGTTTGTTCTTCACTTCAGTTTTATGCTACTATATTTTGAAGCCTACATTCAACAGTTTAAAAAGATTGTGTTAACATTTGCTAAATGTGCAACTAAATCTGACACAAATTGTAATTTGCTATTTGGATTAAAGCAAAGGAAAATCAGTCTATTTGTTCCATATAGACTGCTGGTGTGCTTGCTGTGTTAACAAAATAAGAAAACTGAGAAATGCATTGGATAAAACTGATGATCTTAGTTAGGACTGTATAGAAATATTAAGGCTTTAATAAAAATACTGTCTAATAACACTATGACCACCGTTCTCTTTATCTCATACATGTTTTTGTTGTTTATGTGTAATGTTCAGCTCATAAATCACGATGATCTGCTTCAATAGGCAACTTAAAACCTGAAGAACAGGACTATGGCGCAAGTTCCTGTGACATCACTAGGGCATGTCCCGGGAGTTTACACTTTTAAACTATCAATATCGTCATCGAGTAAAAACAAGGAAACCATTCAAGGTGTTTTCATAATTATAGTTTTCTATTAAACAACTAAATCGATCAGTAATAAAACACACACACAGAATATGCAATGTATGTATACTTTTTTTTTTCAAGACAGTGGACCGTTTAGTCAATTTATCTTGGATCTCTAGTAACAGATTATAATACAATAAGTACAGTACGTATTAACATTAAATTGGCATGCATAATTCTTACAGTATAAATCAAACATTTACATACCAAAATATATCATATATATTCACTTTGTTAATTTTATATAAAACACTATACACATTTATTCTCTTTTTAAGTTAAAGCATTCCAGAGAGAATGGAGGAATAATACATTTCACTTGCTCTCAAAATAACTGCAATTTAAAAAACAGTATAGAACACAAATATTGAGGTCCAAAAAAACGCACTTAAACCCTATATACTTTTAGGTTAAGTACACTCAACTCAACAACTCCCTTCATATATTTTTGTTTAAATGGCTGGAAACTTGGAGAATTTGGAAATGTTCGGCAATGTTCTTGACCATAACAGCGCAATTACATTTAGGCAAACCAATTCAGGTTGACTTGCCTGGCCCCAGGAAAACTCTGCGAACGTGCAAATGCAGTGGTCACATGGGGGCATGGTGATTAACATTTCGTGGTAATTTGGAGACCCTTCCTAAAAAGCATTCCATTTAACAGGCCTAAAAAGAAAGAAATCTAGGGATGCCCAATTCGCGTTATTTCAGTTATGTCAGTTCTCTATCGCAGGAACTGCGATCTATTACTTATGGTACATGATCATGTGATCATTGTAATCCAATCGAAAAACTCTACAATCACGCTGAATGGCTGAGAAGGTCAAAGCTGCGCACACGATTAATTTGTTTGATTTTACGCACAGAGCTAAGTTACTTTTTAGAGTTGGTGTGTGTTCTTTCATTTTACTCACCAGCTCCGAGTGCCTGTGTGTATCCTCTGGTCTCTTAACAGGTGACTCCATGTTGTCGAAACTATACCTGAAGTGTGGTCGCTCCCAGGTCAAAGGAGACCACCATTTGAGCTGTGTGCATTGTCTGGGAAGGCCCCATGCTGAAGCTGCCCTCCTCGAGGACGAGGTGGCGTGCAGCTCCTGCTCTCAAATGTCCCTGGGGACAATTCGACGGAGGCTCCGAATGTTCCCAGCGGAGGCGGAAGAAGACGTCCCCATGTTGGACTCGGAATTTCCGCCTTTAGCTAGCTCCGTGGCTGGTGTGGGCCCCGCTTTGAGCGCCGCTCTTCCACCCAGAGCTAGCACATCCCCTAGTGCTAATCCTTCGCCACGTGCCAGCCCAATTCCCCGTCCAGCAGTCTCTTTCCCGAGCAGCTTCCGGGAAGAGCTCAGCAGTGGAGACATTGAATTCGGCGGCCATGATGCGTGCGACTTCGAATAGTCAGACGACGACCTGCCCATTGACCAGGACGACGGTGCTAGCACGCCGATTTCATATGCAGCTAAGCATATTAGCACGGAGTTGCTTGACGTAGCCCAGCGTGCTGCGGCTAAGTTGGGCCTTTCCATTCCCCCTTCGCCCATTGCCGAGGGTTTGGTCGAGGCTTTCCACTCATCCCGCTCTTCTCTGAGGTCCATGGGGAGATCAAAAAAGGGTGGATAAACCCCTTTTCCGCCCGTGCACCAGTCCGGGGTTTGATGGTTTGACTAGGCTGGACCAAGCTTGTGAGCTAGGCTACACGGTTTTCCCGCCGGTTGAGGGCCCGATAGCCAGCTATCTAGCCCCAACGGAGTCAGCGGGTTTGGGGAAAAAAGCCTCTCCTCCCAAATAGTGCCGACTGCCAGATGGCATCCCTTCTGGAGCGGTCGTATTTGGCTTCCGGCCAAGTAGCGTGTGCGATCAACACGCAGGCTTTGCTTCAGCGCTACCAAGCTAAGATGCTAACGGAGTTAGCAACGACTGTGAAGGCAAGCAACGAGGTACTAGTAGAGCTGCGGAAGCTAACTGACCTATCACTGCGCCTCACTCGTTGCGCTGCCCAAGCTGTAGGCCAAGCCATGGGAGCCAACATAGCAGGCCACCGTGCAATATGGCTTTCTCTGTCACACTCGTTGGGGAAGGACATCTAGCCGCTGCTAGATGCTCCGGTCTTGCCTGAGGGTGCCTTCGGGGAGGCCGTGGAGCTGATGACTGCGAGGTTTGAGGAGGCAAAGAAGAGCCAGGAAGCACTTGCCGCGTGCCTCCCACGCCAGCGTCGATTATTATCTCGCCCCTCGGCCAACAGCTCTTCTCAGCCACCCAAGGGAGACGGAGCCTTCCACTCCCCGCCTCCACCACAGACGCAGTCTCACCCACAGGGCTGAAGCAGAAACTCCATCCGCCCTTTGAGCCGGGGTAAACAGCAGTCGGGTAAGCGGTGCAGGTCCCAGTCCAGCCACAGCAGGGTCCTTCGATGACACAACCGAAACCCTGAACGACCTCTAAAGATGAGCGGGGCAAATTTGACAGGGCCGAGGCCCGCAAAACGTTGCTCTCTCCCCCGACACGAGGCCGGAGAGCATGTTTTGTCTGCACAAACACATAAACACATACACTTGCCCGACCACTCGCTCAAGTATGTTGTTTACGCTAAGCATGCCCCACTCTTGCAATCCACACAGCATTTATCCCAGTCCCGATTGCATGAAAACCCGACGGGCAAACAGCTGCTAAAACGTTTAAAGAGACAGCCTCTAACTGTCCTCAATCTACTAACGCCGACTCGCCAAACAAATTAAACACAATCGGCCCCGTTCGACACTTGAGCTCGGCCGATGTAATAAACCCAGCCCCCCCATTGACTCACAGCATGTGGGAACGGTAAAGCAGTTGACCATGAGCGGGCTCTTGTCTGACCTATTGCGATACAGGCTCGCGCTACAACAGTGCACACAGGTATGGTGCACGTACACGTCGTGCCCGTGGATTCAGAAAACAATAGAAGCGGGTAATGTCATTCAGTTTGCAAGACTCCTCCCTCGATTCAAAGGGATTATCGAGTCTATAGTGCAACAAACTACGCTTCTCCTTTCAGAGTTGAGCGTACGAATTCCAAGCTTTGTACGTTTTCACCAAATGCGTGGAGGCTGCCCTAGCATGCTGGCGGCCGCGGCGCTGCCCATGGGCATGCTGCGCGCCCATGCGTTGCTGATGTGGTATATCAACAAATGTCTCTATCCTGCCAGGGGCAGACATCGCATGCTGTGTCCCCGAGGTGCAGGAGGGCATTGAAGGTGTGGAACGAAGCCCAGTTCCTCCACAAGGGGGCCCCCATTAGGGAACGTGTTTACAATGGGGCGTCGGCGAGCGGCCGTTGGACAACAGCCCAGGAAAAATCACACAAATGTGTTGGAGCTGTACGCAGTGTTGTTAGCACTACTGCATTTTTCGTCGGCCCTCAGAGGCCAGCATGTCCTGGTGAGGTCAGACACATCAGCGATAACACATACCTAGCTGAGAAAGAAGCTATACACTTTTTCTCCGGTGGCGCTCATTCAGCCTCTACTAGACAGAGCGAGGGACGATGTGTTAACCCTGATTCTGGTTGCTCCATACTGGCCCAACCAGCAATGGTTTGCATACCTATGTGTGGGGTCTCCATGGAAAATTCCCCCCCCCCTGCCGGGACCTGCTTATGCAGGCACGCGGGTCCATCTGGCACCCGCGCTCGGACGTGTGATGTCTCTGGACCTGGTATCTGAGCGGGAGGAGCTCCAGCATCAGGACAGGTCTGATGAAGTAGTTGCCACTATACAGAGTGCAAGAGCGCCCTCTACGCGCTCTCAATACTCCTTGAAGTGGTGGATCTTCACCCAGTGGTGTCAGTCATGGGGGCATGATCCTTCTCAGTGCCCTGTTGGTCCAATCCTGGATTTTTTACAGGACATGTTCGCCAAGGGAAAGGCAGCATTAACACTCAAGGTCTACCTAGCAGCGATTTCAGCATGCCATGTCGGCTTAAAAAGATCGACACCTGGTAACCACCCACTGACGTCCCATTTTATGGCCGGTGTGCCAGCACTACGGCCAGCACGGTCCTCCTTGGTACCACCTTGGGATCTGATGGTGGTCTTACAGGCATTGGCAGGGCCCCTATTTGAGCCCCTATATACTGCGGACATTAAAACTGTGTCCTTGAAGACAGCACTGTTAATAGCACTTGCTTCTGCAAAACGGGTCAGGGAGCTACAGGCCCTGTCTGTACACCCATCCTGCATGCAGTTTGTGAGGTCGGACAGAGGGTGGTTATGCATCCTAACGCGGCGTTCACGCCAAAGGTGATTACCACACCATTTAAGAACCAAGTAATCAAACGTGAGGCATTTTATCCTCCCCTGTTCGCATCAGTGGAGGATGAAAGGCTGAATGCGTTGTGTCCGGTGCAGTCTTTACGATGCTACGTTGATCGCACTAAGGGCTATAGGCGTAGTGACCAGCTGTTTGTGTGCTTTGGCTCCCAAGCCAGGGGTAAGCTTTGTAGAAAATTGTGCTAGACATTTTAGATATTATATTTTAGCTATATATTAGATCTTATAATGGTTGTGTTTGAGA
>JAODOY010003859.1:0-11269 GCA_025399855.1 Forbesichthys papilliferus
CATGCCTACCCCCACCCCCCCCCCCCCCCAGGTACGTTTCATTAAATAAAAAGAAATGTGCTGACTTAACTAAGACTTTGCTGCCTCATCGGTTGGGGGGCACCGAGAGGAAATAGCCGGTATGTTCGTCTATCCTCACCGTGCATTCACACGAGCGGCAATGCCCCTAGCAAGCAGGCAAAAATACAACATGTCCTATACTTTTGCCGTTGCGTGAGGCCAATCAGAGCATAGCGGTAAACCAATAGGAAAGCTTGAGGGCGGTACTACACGCTGAACGTAAGCAAATGTTTTTGTTATAAACTACAAAGGGGGAGGGGGGGGGCGTCCCACACTAGCAAGCGGTCTCATCGCTCATGTGTGAATGCAGCCTCAGCCGTCTTTGGCTGGTAATGCATACCGACTGGTGTCTGGGACGGACCAACCTGTTTTGGGCGTCAGGTTCTTGCGTGGCTCCCCGGGGCCCTCGATGGGCTGATCGGCCAGGAACATTCGGGCCTGATCCAGAGTATTGATCACCAGATGCTCTCGCTCCTTCAGCTCGGAACACAGCGCCTGTGGAGCATTTAGCGGAAATACAGGCTCAGAAACTAAACTCTTGAAACTGCTTCTTCAGTCAGCGGTGCCCTGTGACAGCTCGACTTTAAAACGTTATTTCAGCAGTAGGACAGCCCCTACTGATTCTGTGTTTGGTTCACGCCTCTGTTATTCTATATTGATTGTTAAAAAAATGCAGCATCACTTCCTGTCAGGAGGTTTTTGAGGAGCAAATTCATTAAAAACGTTTCATACACCGAGCTCACTGTTATAATAAAGATGATAGGCCTACATGTTGGCCTTATAATTCTAATAAATCTAAAGAACGGCAGATCATTATTTTAACGTTTAAAAGGTTATTAGTTATTTATCATGGCTGTGTGGGCTAAAACGATATCTTCAAAATGTTATCTCCACAGTATCGCAAGTAATGCCATCCGTGTTCCTTTCCACTAAGAAAATCATTCAACACATTAAAATGAGGGCATCTTTATGAATCATTCAGTCCATTTTGACAAGCATTCTCTGCACATTAGAGTGCATTAATAAAGTATGTGATTAACAGTGTGCTGTATCCAGATCATCTGCTACTACAGTACCAGAAATGTCTCCCGTTCCTCTTAAATCAGCTCAAGAGTTTCACTGCTGTATAAAAGTAGACCCTTTGTATGGACACACACACGGAGCGGATAAGGGTGAGCATTTATGCTCGACTTGTGAGCAGGATAAACACAACACTCTTGGAGGCTAATTGCGCAGTGAGTTAGCATCACAAAAAGAACATGAGACGTGTGAACGTGAGATAGAGAAAGAGAAAAGAAAAAGCGCTGCAAGTTAGCTCAGGGGTTTCCTAGGCATTGCTGTGACATAAGCGTAACGATCCACAAGACAAAATGGCCAGGCGTTTCATTCCCCCAGGCGTTTTCATCAATGAGACCGCTAGCAATATTACACGTTAAGGCCGTCCACATACAGCACAGGCCAAATCAGCACACACACTTGGACCTTGAACCCCCCTCACACACATACACACACACAGCTTGGCAAGGTTTCGAGGGGCACTTGTTTCAATAATCTCCATGACACAGACTATGCTATGGAGGGTGCTGCATGTAGCAGTCTAATTATTCTTGTTTTAATGTATGTGTGACCTCGTGGGTGGGGGTTAATGAGGCGAGATGGGGCGGGGGGACTGAAATGCCTATCGGAGTGTGTGATTGCCTTGCAAAGAAACTGTGTTCTTGGAGATGCCACAAGGCAACTATTAGATGGCAGCGCTAGCTTGCAGCGCTAAGGCTTCACAGTGGTAACGCTGAACGGGGGAGTTGTGGGCAACAGTCCGATGAGTTTCACCCTTGCCTGACATTGATTTAATTCCTTCTGCTGGATAAGACAAGTCAAGGAAATAAAAAATAAATAATAAGAAATAAGGAGACCTGGAAATAGACACAGCTCTCAAAAAACACAATCTTGTGGTTTCACCTTTTCGGGAAAACATAATGGAATCATAAAATAACTTGTTACGTTTAAAACCGCTGCAATGGCAATTTTGCATGGTCACCAACTGGTGAAATGTGCCCAGCCGCTGAAATTGAACCCCAAATTAAATCACCCCCGCTAATGAAAGGTTTGCTCCATTCCAATGATTCTCTCCCAGTTCACTTGGAGGAAAGGCAATAGGCAGGCAGCATAGAGAGTGGACCTTGAGAGATAGAGAGTGCATGAGAGCAGTACAGCGGAATGGAAGGCGGGAAACTGCGCAAGAGGAAGACAGATAGGAATGTCAAGAGTTTAGTGGAAAAGGAAGATGAAGTGGACAGTATACCGAGAGAGGGAGGAGGAGAGAGAGTTCTAAACCTGTAGCAACCGATTTCTCATCGACATCCACCTAGGCATACGTTTACATAATACAAGGAAAATGAGTGTCTTCGCATTGAATTTCATATTTCAGTTAAGCAAGCAGTTCGGCGAGAGCGTCAAAATGGCCGGAAGTCATTGGTCGTCTATGTGGAGCCAGCGTCAGTCGGCGGCGAGAAGCGTCGAGGCGGGTTTTGGGCGTCGAGAGGAGCCGAAGTAAAGTCAACTTTATGGTAATGAGCTATGATGCGGTTTGGCGGCAGTGCTCCGCTCCGGAGAATTCTCGATTCTAGTCCCTGTTGGCGTACAGGGATAAAAATTTGAAAAATTATGCCTGGACCAAGCTTAGCTGGAGAAAACATGTACGGTAGCACATACAGCTATGCCATTTATAATATGTATTATATTTAGATGAAGTTAGCAAGACCAGCATTCGAATGAAGGTTGCCGCCTATTTTATATACGTCAGAGCGTCCATTAATCTTTGTACAGCGTCGATGGCCGGGCAGCCGGAGCAATCATTGACGCTCTCGCCGCTGGCCGGTGTGAACACACAGTAAGCAACACAATGGACTCCCATTTTCTATGTAGTTTACTTGCTGGTGCTTCTTTTTGAGCAATTCTGTGATTCAAGTAGGCCTACATACTGTGTGCATGTGTGTGTGTGTATGTATGTATAGGCCTAGTTGAGAGCAGGTCCCAGTAGACAATCGGGAGAGAGAGCGAGCGTGGAGGTACTGTAGGTGGCTTCTCTGGTAAGTTACAACCTGCATGTCTAACCGCTCCCGAGTGACACAGTGGTAGTGGTGATAGTAGTGGTATAGGTACCCTGGCATTGGAGCCTTGGGACGGGCTGTGTGGGTTAACATTGTCTGACTCTGACTCTGCTCTCCCCTGTGTTTGCAAAGTGACCCTGGCCAGGCAACAACGCCTTGAATTATGGACGACCGGACTACACATGCACCCGCTGGTTTTATTTGATTATTTTAAGACCCATCTTCCTTTTAATCCTCACGCCTCACGTAGTTGTCACAGCCTTCATATAAATCAAGACTTCAGCAGCAGTTATTTGATAACAGAAAACTTTTCCAGGACCTCTGATAATTTCAGTTGTTTTTAAGAGCATAGCAAAAGATGACAAAGGTGATAATTGGATACATAACAGTGCCTTCATCGTTTCATCGTTATGACAAGATCGGGTTTTCAAGTGGGTTTGATATAGCTATCTGATTGAAATAGACTTGCTTACAATGTTTAACATTTATGCTAATAGGACTACCGTGTTATCAGTATACTATAAATTAAGCTAAGTGGGATATGCAAAACCCACACCATTTCTGGCTCTGTCATATCCTGTATGCTTCTATAAAGTTTACTGGCATTTGTATACCGCTACACAATAATCGTCAGCTTGTATATTCTAAAGGCAAAGGAAGATAACGTCAGAGTGCCATTACAATTTAATATAACCCAGTGATATACAAAGTTAGAAGTGAAATACATAGCATTCATGAAAAAATCCTTTCTGAGTGACAACTCCAAATGGCCCTGTCGAAGCTAAAGAGGTCTGTAGCCATATCAATGCAAATTTGTGCCTGAAATCTCCCTCCACCTTGCCATCGTGCATGACGTGTCATTCATGACTTCAACCAAACGTCAACACCAGGGGCCACTCCACCACAAGAAAAACGTCAACGAGTTTAGATGATCACGAAATCAAACGGGGACACCAGTTATGACTGCGACCTATATAAATATCAAACGCACGAGCGACTTTGAGACCTAGCGGAACGACGTTCATTTCAAAACAAATCCCGGTTTGCCCAGGAGTGTTCAAGCGAGACGCTGTGCGGATCAAAGTCTGAGGTCTCCTCTTCCTTTAGAGCTGTGATCATTCAGGCCAGTGCTTTCTGTTTCAGTGGACCAAGAGAAAAGGCTGCAGGACGACCTTTTCCCCTTCCAATTTTTAAATACGTCATCTACTGTGTCTTGTAACAGCCTGTGCATGCTACTGCCTACACTGTTGTTTGTTTTGGTGTTAAAATCAATGATCGTGCGCGTGCGTGCGTGCGCGTGCTAGAGCTATACACATGACAGCCTTATCTGACCAGACTCAGGCTTGGACCCAAAACACACACACAACTAAAATTGCATGTGAATTTCAGGATTTAATAAAGGAACAAGCAGAATCAGACCAGGGGCAGGCAGGTAGTCCAGAACATGGGACAGGCGGGGTTTGTAAAAGGGACCTCGCACTTGTTAGGTAACAGGCAAACAAACAATCGAAAAGGCAGAGGTAAGAATCCAGGAACAATCAAACTTGCAACACATAACAGAAAAGCAGGCAGACAGGCGTGGCAACACACCGATGGTTCTTTGTGTTGTTCCGTGTGTGTTGTTTCCATCTGAATCTATACACATTTTGCGTTTGAATGCAAAATGTGGAACAAAACATAGAAGTTCTTCTCCTCCTCTATGAACTGCAGAGCCACCGTACCGAAGTTACTTTCATACTGGACCACCAGGTGACTCAAAGCCACCACCAGCTCCTTGCGGACCACGGGGCTACCATCATTGACACTGGCATTGTAGAATGTTTGAATTGTCCAAACGACAATACATCGTGAGTAGAGTTCACGCAAGAGTTTTTACTTTACATGTTTTGACAGAAGCAGCCACTTTTGGATTGTCGGCTTGCAAGCTAGTATCGACAATGGAGCATCAATAGTGTTGGTCATTGCTTTTGTACCCATTCTTTGGGTAGCCCTGCTTCACTGGGCCGATCATGTTCTCACTGCAAACAAACCGCTCTATTTCTCGATTGGAAACATGCCGAGACCACCCCCTCTAGGCAGTCTCAGGCCAGTTTGTTCCAAAACAGAGTGTGTTGTGTTCAAACACGTATTCTCGCCCTGTAAAGCACTTTGAACTGCAACTCTGTATAAAAAGTGCTATATAAATAAAGATTATTATTACTATTATAATTATTATTATTTCAACCCGATTCCAATCGGAGTAATAGGGTCGATGTAAACGCAGATATTATTACAAGCTACAGAGGCAGAGACAGGAACAGAACAGTCCAAGTACTGTATGTGCGATGGTGACACTTTGTGTTGCTGTGGAGGGGGTGATAAGAGGACAAGATAACATCGCCAACACTGTTACTTTCCAAACTGTGCCAACCACCCACCGCCCCCCTATCTTAACTTCACTGCAGTATAAACACAACTCCCATATTCATCCTTGGGGGGGGGGAAAGCATCACTACTCCTCCATGTCAAATTAAAAAAGGCAGAACTTTTAAACTAGCTTAATAAATGTCAGCTGGGAAAAAGCCTGGGAGTGTAAATACATTTTAGGGAAGAGGCTAAGTACCTGTATTTTCTTACCAGTTTACTTCTATTTACCGGTCCCACTCCTATCAATCAAGCCTCACAAACTACAGTATTGTATATAGCTGCTCGGGGAAGCTTGTGCTACGCAGACAAATGCTACTTTTACTTAAAAGTTTAGACACGGCCGAGGCACAGAGTTCTGTCTCCATCCTGCTGACTCATGTTTCACTTGCAAAGTTACCAGCTCTGTTTTTAGAGAAGAAGCTAGATTAATCTAGTCGTTGGGAATTATTACATTATAAAAACACACAAACACACATAAAGATTCAGCTCACAAAATGTCACTGTAATCTGACCTCAGGATAAAAACCTTTTATTTTAAACACACACAATGCGGAGTAGCTAAAGTTTAGGCAAAGTAGATCTTTGAAAGCCCCAACTGCCAAAGGCTTTTTCAAGCTGAGATGATATCCTCTGAAATGTTCCACTAATCTTTCAGCTACAGCTGTGCTGCCGCAAACAAATAAACAAAACCCTAAATCTAAGACGCACCTAGGAACCGTACAAACATGAAAGGCACTCACTCCCCCAGCATTCATCAGTCATGGTGCCTACATCACACCTCGAAACACACCAGCACTGTTCCACAGTGAGCAAGCTGAAGAGCAAATTAAAAGTTACTCACAGAGAGGTAATTATTCAAAGTGAGTCAAAGGAGATAACTTTGGTCCAGTGGAGCCCCTAAAGTCATTTATTTCTTCTTTTATGACCCATTTGTCCAGGTACCAATGGTGCTAATCAATCACAGTGACAGCATGATTAAATTCTCTTAGCGCAGCCATTTGGATTATTAGCTTCACATTGGGCAGGCTAATCGTACTAGTTGAGTATGTGTTGTGTTGATCCTGGTACTAGGCTACAGCATCACTACGCAGATACGACCGCAGATATGTCAAAAGCAATTACGTTAGCATTTGTTAGCCCTATAAGTGTTTTACTGTCTATCCAAAATAACCTCACAAAGTCCCCACATAAGCCCCTCCTGTCAATGATGACTAAATGCCAGCTGTTGCTGAAAGATAAAATAAAAAAGGGAGTAATTAAAAACTCCCACAAGCGCTCTGTCCCGCGTTGGCTCTGCTCACCCTAAAATAAAAATAATTAATTAAACACAGCTGACTGATGACTTTAATCAGCTGGACGCTGTGGCAGGCCTGTTATTGGATAATTGAATGTGGGATTATTTAAAGAATTGACGAGCATACACAGACACAAGCTCATTCAAACTGGGGGATGAAACACCCACTTAATTAATATGGCGTCTTTAAAAGCTGTATGTTCCTTCAAAACATGACGAGAGGAAGGCTACGCTTGTCTGGCCCTTGAAGCTATCTCGGACACCTCCTACCTGCTCTCCGATCATGTATTAATTCATCAGTGTATGTATACAGTGTATTTATTGCCTGTTGACCACTTTCCGATCATCGCTGCTTTTTGGAATTGTTTTGGAACCTCAGTTTCTTATCCTTTTCTCCTTTGGTTCAGTGCATGCGTTCATAAACACCGATGTCCCCTGCTGCGGGTCAGGCAGAGTGGCTGTCGGCCTTTTATCAGCACAAGCCTCCCAGAGGAGAGAAAGTACAGTAGACGGGTTCTGCTCCTTAGACTCCCCTATAAGCAGTCTCCTGCCTTTTACTCTACCTGACAATTTCCATACGCCTTCATGCTCCTTTCTCATCACTCTGCCAGTCTGGCTGAGGCACACTTTAGGGTTTGTTTTGGTTAGGCACTCTATCTGTATTTTTACTTGCAAGTGTGTGTGTGTGTGTGTGTGTGTGTGTGTGTGTGTGTTTGTGTGTTTGTTTGCGCACGTATGAGAGACCTTTGCTGATGTACCCGAGTGTGTCTGTTGAGACTGCTTGGTGTGTGTGTGCGTGCGCGTGCGTGTGTCAGTAATAGAGCACAACCTCGTCAAAGCCCCAGCTCTGTCTGCTGCTGTGCCCTCTACGCCAAAATATTAGCAATACACGCATGTAAAGAAGTGTGTGTAGAGTGCGTTCACAGTCAAAATTAAACGCGGGCCCTCTGCGTCGTACAGAAGTGTGTTGCAGAGAGGTACCAGATGGAAAGTGGTGTAATGAGAAGCTTTGTGTGTGAGGATGTGTGTCTTCCCTCCCGCGGTCCTTGTTCTCCGGACCGTTATCTCATCTAATGGAGTGCAGCCGGGCCAGGCTGAGCCCAGCCGAGCCCAAGACATGTCTCCGTTTCACGGTACCTCGTCCCACACTTCCGGATTGGTTTCAGACACGGCCCGGAGGCCCGCACGTAAACATAAACTGTCTGGCATGGCACATTTATTTATTATGTTATAACTAGGGATGGCACAATCAGATTTGTTCAGTCCCGATACCGATACAGATACCTGCACTTTTGGTATTGGCCAATACCGAGCACCGATCCGATTCCAGGGTTAAATTAAGCTGTTTTCCTCACTGTGACTGAGGAAGAGACTGGGAATCATGTTTTGGGTAAGGAACCATCAGGCTTGAACATTGCTTTCCTAACTCTGTAAAACATAATGTAACATTGGCTATATATGAATATAAGGAAATATTTTAAAAAATCATTGCATCAATGACATCAGTCATTGATGTATGAATTAGTTTGAGTTGTTTGGTTAAGTTGCAAAGTCAATGACCGCTAATCTCTATTTTAGGATTTAGATGCATTTTAGAAACCTGATAGTGTGGCCTGGGTAGGTTAGACATTGTTGATGCTTGACAGCAGACCGACACGTGTAAATTAATATAATTGGATTAACCCCATGGATCGGTTACAACTGTCCAATTGTCACCGATACCGATCCAGCTATTTAAGTCAGTATCGGACCAATTTCCAAACTCAGTATCGTACCGGTGCCATCCCTAGTTACACTTAAATGTCCCTCTCTTTGCCACAGAACCACAGCAATAATGCAGAAGAGCACGGATCTGTTTGTCTGTGCTTGCATTGGTTGCCTGCACATGGGTGTTTGACCAAGGGAAAATGCCTGCTGTCTAGAGGACGTGCATGTCTGTCAACGCACATCTTTAAGGGCTCCCGCTGGTGCATGCGCACAACCGTGTTTGTGTTTAGAGCCATGTTTGCTAGGTGTCGTTTGTTGGAGGAGAGCCAATAACAGCCTGGAGAAGCGTTTGCAGACAGGGGCCAGAGAAACGCATTACGATGTCAACAGCAAGATGGACGGCACTAAGACGGACAGACGGACTGACAGACAGACGGGCTTAGGGGGTAAACACTAGCCACAGGCCGAGTCATCTATCTGAAAGCAATTACCCTTCAATACACTATCACACGAGCGGCTGGATGCGGTGGACAAAGCGGCATTTGAAGCTGATGGCAAATAACTGTGCTGATGAAGATGGGAAGGAAAGGCAGCAAACTGCAGGTCAGAAGAAACAGCACGGAATGCACAGGGTAAATAACTAGTGTGGCAAAGGCGTGTGAATAACTGTGGTGCTCGTGGGCTGTTTTGAACAGGAAAACAATAGAAGGCCGTACTATGGTTATGTAAGAAAACAAATGGCAAATAAGCAAATAAGATTAAGTAAATGTAAGACAACTCTTAAAGGCCCCATATCATTCCATTCTCCAATTGTCATTTTGGACAAATGTGTCCTCCCTTCGAGCTGAACATTCCATTTAAATCGGTCTTAAACAACATGCTACATCCTGATTGGCTATTGACTGGGAGCAAGAGGATAGGTTACAATCCATCAATCAACAAATATTGTCACGCCTGAGGCTTAATTGAGCTGGCTTTAACTGAATCTAGATAAGTAAGACGAATTCGGATTGGAACAGAGAGGGTTATGTGAGTGAGAGAGAAAGGTTGCCGGTGGCGACGGCTACGCACCGTGCAATGGTTTTGCTGCTGGAGCAGGGTGGGGACGTCTCCTCCGATGGGCATCTGCTTGGTGAGCTCCTGGTCCTTGGAGCAGATCCACCTCCACAACTCCTCCAGGAGCCCTAGCAGGCGCGACCAGCGCTCGGTGCTCGCCTCCAGGTGGGCCCTGCACACGGGCAATAGCATCATCAGGTCGTGCACTCATGACATAGTAGTGACCTGCCCCTGACTCTCACTGACTGATCATCTGAGTTTGAACATGGAAATATGAATGTTCACCTATAATAAACAGAAAGGACACCAGAAGGATATAAAGGGGCAGCCAGCATGGAGACGATAAACAAGTAAACATGTGAACATTCAGTCCAATATTCAGACCAACATTTGCTGAGAAATCTCAGAAAGCAATAACATTTTGATGAACGGCAATTACAATAATTAAACATGCTGCGAATATTAGTCCCTGACATTTCACGATTCAACCTGAAAAATGATAAAATTCCTCGACTTTACATGCCAGGAAAATTATTTTTACATGGTATTACAGAAATGCCATGACCAGTGGGGAACCCTGTGCTTGACTATACAACGTAGGATTACACACACATTAACAAGAAATGCCCCTCTTCCACTGTACTATCCTGTATATCAAACCAAGACAGATCAATTGGGATCCCATATATGTTTCGATTAACTAATATCACTGCTTCAATTTAACACAACAACACACTTTTTTCTTGTACTCAATCAAGGAGCACCAACACACCTCCCAATGTCACTTTGTAATTATAATGTTCCGGGCATAACTATTATGAAAGAGGTTTTATTTTTTGCAAGAAGCCTTGGATCCCTAAGGCTCTAAAGCGCTCAAACAGGACAAGGCATACCCATTAGAATCTCGTCTTATGTTTCTACATGTTAGTGCAACATGTTCTGTGCAGATATTTTCTTCTGGGTATAATGTACACAGACAGCCGGCTGTTGCTGCTTACCGTTTTAGCTGTAATTACACATGTGCTGCAATTAGGACCTAATAGGCTGTACACAATCGACACACACACTGGCTAAATCACACACACACACACACACACACACACACACACGTATCAAAGTGTGTACAGAATAAACTAGGGATGGCACGATCCAATTTTTGGAGTCCCGATACCGAGTATCGATCCGATTCCAGTGTTAAATTAAGATGACCTCACCTGTGACTGAGGAAGAGACTGGGAAACATGTTTATGGTATGTAAGAACCCACCAGGCATGAACATTGCTTTCCTAACTCTGTAAAACATAATGTAACATGGGTTGTATACAAATATAAGGAAATATTAAAATGTTGTCATTGTTGTATGAATTAGTTTCAGTGGTTTGGTTTAAGTAAAGGTGCAATGTAAATTATATCCTATCTCTATTTTAGGACTTGGCTGCATTTTAGACACCTGCTGCTGAAAGTGTGGCCTGGGTAGGTTAGACATGGCTGATGTTTGACAGTAGACCTACGCGTGTAAATTATTTTACTTGGATTATCCCCATAGATCGACAAATGTCCAATTGTCACCGATACCAATCGAGTAATTTAAGTCAGTATCGGACCGATTTCCGATCTCAGTATCATATCGGTTATA
>JAODOY010003861.1:0-11268 GCA_025399855.1 Forbesichthys papilliferus
GTAAAGTTGTCTGTAACCCTGCACTCACACCGCCAGCGATTTTGTAGCTGGTTGTAGCCAGGTTGCTTTGTAGCCGTTGCTGGTACGCGTGTTTGCTCTGTCACCGGTGGGTGTGTCTCTTCGATGTCGGTCAGCTTTCCAAGTCGCTATGTAGCTGGCGGTGTGAGTGCAGCGTAATGCCATTTCACAGCTACCATTTCTACAAATAAATAAATGAATAAATCCACTATTACATTTATATCACAAATTACAGCATTAAGAAATTGTTACTTTTATAGAAGACACGTGGATACTGTCTTATACATATTCATCTCATGAGTCATAAATCAGTTTATATATTGTATTGTTTATATATTGTATCTAAAAGGATGCCAAAGCTTTCGTGGCTGTCGTAATTGTTACCTTGACGACATCTAACACTATCTCCTACCCTCAGGTCCACCAAGTATCAAGCCATGATATTGGAAGCCACCTCGTTGCCCAACGCGCTCCAACAGCGTTCGTCACAGCAGGACTCTTCGGCCCCCCTTGAAACATCCTCCACACGGATCCAGGAGTTACCCCAGCCCACCGCCGCCTCCTCCCCGCAGCGGATGTCACCAGAGCAGGCCAGGAATTCACCCGAGCCCCCGGTGTCCGACCAAGAGTCGGGCCCCATGCTCTACCTGTCCGAGAGCCTCCAGGAGTCGATGACTGCAGATGGAACAGAAGTGGCGTGTGGTTCGGGCTCTCTGGAGGAAAGAACCCCTGCTGCTCTCCCGGGCCAGAACGCCACCAGAGATGAATGTCGTGAGGCCGAAACTGAGGCTAACGACATTCTGCTCCGGCCTCCACCCGCCCCGTCTGTGAGCGTCATCGGACCTACAGGCCCCACCAAGACAAAGAAAGACAAGTGGGCCAGACTGAGGGAGCTGGGCCTCGACCCTCCGCCCATCCCTAAACTGTGCCCTGACGAAGGGGCCTTTGTTCACCTGGAACCCCGGCAACTCAACCCCGGTGGGTGGTGGGTGGGGGGACTCGTTCACCGCCATATATAACACATAGAAGCTACAGGTCCCAGATCAGGTTCTGAGAGAGGTCTTTGTGTGGAGTTCAAATGGAGAAGACCAAAGTCACAATGTAGTCATTTAAAAGTGTGTCAGCGATTGCAATACGTTTCGTTTTTAATGTAATGGACTATGTAATTCAGTGTGGGGCAGAGCTTCTGCGAGTGCACCGTATTATGTAATAGTAACTAGTAGTAACTCACGAGAGAGGTGTTTTGATGGTTATCGAGTTCAAATATCAACATATCTCCTGAATGACTGGCTATACCTTTTTTAGGTTAATTTAGCAGCTTTGTTTCTGTGAGTAGTACTACCCAACAGCGCGTTCTGAGCTAGCTAGTTGAGGTTTTAAACATGCGTCCTTCATGCGTTTCCATTCTCCCTGCTGTTAATGTAAAACATTGCTTGTATCCCACAGGCGTGGAGGCGCTGAAGGAGCGCTACCTCCGCCATGTGCAGCCTGTGGCACGGCCACAAGGGCAGCGCACCGTGCAGCTCAGCATCGTCCGCAAAGAGAGCGCCCCCTCTGGTCAGGAGGAGCTCCGTGCTGAATCGGTCACAGTCACTGTTAAAGAGGCAGCCGAGGAGACTGTGGCCACCAAACCTGGTACGGTATACACACAGTGCACTCAAATCATCAATCAGACAGGGTTCCCACTGGTCATGGAATTTCTGGAATATCATGGAATTGTAAATCTATTCCAGACATGGAAAGTCAGGACATTTATATATATTTTTTAGTTGCCATTCATCAGAATGTTACTGAACATGGTGTTACATTTTTGAAATGCCTCAACAAATCTTGAAACTCTTGGCGTGAATGTTTGCATGAGTAGTACCTCTGCGAAATAACAGCGGATACATTTTAAGTTTGTTTATCATCGCCATGCTGGCTGCCTCTTTCACACGGCCTGTTTTTCTGTTCATCATGCTTAATGGCAGACACTGGTCATGACATTTCTGGAATATCATGGAATTTGGGTGAAATAATGTAAAATCAGGGAATTATGTTTGTTTTCGGTTTTACTTACAGTTTATCTTAGTAAATACGTTCTATTACATTTTGAGATGTTTCATCAAATCTTGAAACAGTTGGTCTGGCTATTTACACGTTGGCCATGTTTACGGTATCATTCCTTTGCTCGCTGTTCCTTTTACACACACTAGGTTTTCCGTTCATTATATATAGGTCAAGGAATTTTACATATTTAGTCAGAGAAAGTCATGGAATTTGACATTTGACCTAAATTTGGAACCCTGTTCATACATGTGCGTACGCATATCCACCAGCCTGTATGTAGCCCCAGCCTGACCTCTAGTGACCTCTAGCGGCGTCCTCTCTGCCCAGGAGAGAAGCTCTTGACCTTGAAGCAGCGCCTGCAGGAGGCCATGGCCCTCCGCCGCACAGAGGAGAGGGCCCGCAAGGCGGCGATGCATCGCCTGGACAATGAGGACTGTGGGGAGGAGGAGGAGGAGGAGGAAGAGGAGGAGATGACAGACGAGTCTGATGAAGAGGAGGTAACTGCTGCTGTTGTTGTTGTTTCATTGAGGGCTTCGCTCATCACTCCTCACTGGATACAGTTGGCTTAGAATCACACACTATACCTGTTAATGGAAATATATGAGTGTATGCAGTAGCACTTAGGACCATAGGGTTTGAGTCCGGCCCGCGGCCATTTCTCAATCCTTCCCCTATATCTCTCTTCCACTCGCTTCCAGTCTGTCTCTACTATCCTGTCCATTAAGGTAAAGCAGTAAAAAAAAAAAAAACTTTAAATGAACCACACATGTTGGAGAATGTCACTCAGGAATTAAATACCTTCCACAGGACGTCGCCGACTTACTGGGAGGGGCCGGGGGGCCGGAGGAAGATGACGAGGCAGAGGAAACGAGGAGCGCCAGGAGTCCGTCTCCCACTGCGCTAAAGGGCCCGTCACCTCCCCTGGACCTCCTCAACACCGACGGAACTCTTCTGCTGTTCGCCAGCAACTCCTGTTCTCGCACTGGGTCAGTAGCTTCAGGTTGTGCTGCGTGCGTGTGTGTGTCCCTGACTATCAAGAGTTTGAAGGGAGCGGATGCTTTAAAGTGGGCTAATGCATTGTAACCCAATAATCTTTTGACAAACAGTCCACAAGCTTTGTGATCTCTGTCTGTCTGTAAATGAAAAAATAAAACATAACAGACCAATAAATAGGAACACACAATAGTTCAGACTGCAACACCCATTACTTATAACACCGTGTGCCCAATGTGTGGAGCGGAGCTTCTGAGGGAGCAGTGAAGGGAGAGGCGGTTTTGTTTGGATCAAATTCAAACACTAACAGTCTTTCACGATACTTATGTGACGGTGCGATAATATTGCGATATTTTGCAATGTATTACTTTTCCCAACTTCACATTACTGTATGTCCCCAAAGGAAAACATTGTCAATGTTTATTCATCTCACATAAATTGTATTGCTGCAAGATGTGATTGTGGAGCCAACTAACTGACATGGACATGTCATAAATATTGTATACATATTGTAAAATTCTGATGTGCCGTTTATATAATAAAATATCGATAATTTGTGTGAGTGTATCGATAAAGTATTCCACCCCTACTAAAATGCACCCATGAACAGTTGTGGGAAGCCAAATGCTTGTAAATAGTGATGATGCTTTACACGTCAGGATGTCGTGGGATTATACACACACATCATGTTAGTGTTGTGTTGCCCTATTAAGCTGGAAAGCTAAAAGGTGTTTTTCCTCTGTTTACAGTTATGGTGTAAAAAGATCCGGTCCATTGGCACAGGACAGTGACAACAAGATGGGTGAGTTGGCAGACGTTCACTCTTCTAAATCACCAGCCAAACATGGTGTATATAGTAGCAGGACGTGGTTTACTGCAGTAACTGTCGAGGAGGGGTGGAGCGAGGTGGCTCGGTCTTTCGAGTAGCCACAAATCTGCTCATGTTGCCCATGTTCTCTCCGCAGAGGAGGACGACTCTCTGTCCCTGGCAAAGGACAACAGCCACAACAGCAGCTTTGAGCTGGTGGGCTCCATGATCCCCTCCTACCAGCCTGTCAATCACCAGCGCTCCGCAGGAAGGGGCGTGTCCGGCGCGCGTACCTTCCGCTCACCGTCTCCCTGCTTCTTCCGGCCCAGCTTCCTTGGGTCCGCCTCTAAGGTGATTGTGTGCGTGCGTGCGTGCGTGCGTGCGTGCGCGCGCGTGTGTGTGTGTGCGTGCGTGCGTGTGTGTGCGTGTGGGACTATCCTGTAAAGCGTTCTGTGTGGCCGGTAGCCTGGCAAGGTGCTGCATGCATGTTTACCATCACACTTCAGGCAAGCCGTCTAAACTAGTTCTGCATCGGCATCTGTCCCTCAGAGTTCAGGCAAGCTGTCGGAGCCCTCGCTCTCCCTGCCCGTCGAGGACTCCCAGGACCTGTACGGCCCCTCCTCCCCCAGCACGGACTCCGGCCCCGCGGGTGGCGGGGCCGCGGCGGGCCCCGATCCCCCGTGCGGCGGTGGCTACTCCCAGGGGGGTCGTTTCTTCTCCCTGGAGGAGGACACCCACTCCCAGCTGCTGGACGCGGACGGCTTCCTCAACGTGGGGCCCCGCGCCGCCCCCCAGCGCTCCAGCCACAAGAGGCAACTCCTCCTGGACAGCCTGGACGAGAACGCCATGGACGCCAACATGGGGGAGCTGCTGGGGCTGTGCTCGGGGGGGTTCGGGCCAACGGGCAGGGCTACCACGGGTCAGGGGCTGGGCACCCAGGAGGAGGAGGAGGAGCTGCTGGGGCTGTGCTCGGGGGCCTTCCCCGCAACGCAGACGCAGCCCACGGCTACGCAGGGACGGCAGGGTGACGGCGTGGGGAGTACGATGGGTCGGCTGCTGGGCCTTTGCTCCGGGACGTTCCCCCCTCCAGGTAAGGGAGGTTTAAACGTGGGCTCGTCAACTAGGCGTAAAGAAAACGCTCAAAGTGAATGCAATTTAATCTAGGTTATTTTACTTGAAACCGTAAATCACTTCCTTCAAAGTATTTCCCACGCCAGGCTAGGGATGTTCCTAACCTAACTAGCGTTTAAACTGTTTTAAACTTGTCGACTAGTTTAAAAGTTATAAACACTCGGAAAACAGTGAAAAGTGAGCAAAATGTAATCAATGGGGTTGTGCGTTGTCTGAAGAAAATTGAAAGTGTAAAGTTGAAACCGTAAATAGCATTCATTCATTTTAAATTCCCTTTGCGCAAAGTACCACACATTTCAGTGACCATTAATAAACCATTTGGTTATTGAATGATGTCTTTAACAATGTCAATAATTCTTTCTGACAATGTTTACCATATAATAAGTTTAACCTACTAGTACAGTATTTCTCGTGCTGACTAGCGAACTAGTCCACTAATCACGAACATCAGGTTGTATATTTTGTGTGAAAGTGGAAATGTTTCTGGAAACAATCTTTCTTTTTGTCTCCCTCCATTCGTAGAAGCATCTTCCCTGCGAGCTGTTTCAAGTCCTGCTCGCCTGTCTTCCACAGCTCAGAGCGGGTAAGATCGGAAAACAAGATGGCAGTGTGTGTGTGTATGTATTTATGTTACTTAAATGAAAAAGATTCTGAACTAGGTGTGATGAGACCAAAACAGCTAGCAGTTAGCCATCGTGTGACCTATCAATTCAAAATTTAAGTAAACTTTAGAAAAATTGAAAAATACCATATTTATAATGGGGGGGGGGTATAAAATGAGCATGCAGGCACACAACACTTTCAACTTCAGCTGATGTCTCTTTTTGTCCTCAGTGTGTTGAAGGATGCGGAGGAGGAGGAGGAAGACAACTGTGACTTTCGACTTCTATCGGATGTTGAAAGCCCGAGTGAGGAGGTACAATTCCTTGCCTTCCACACCTTCTCCCATCTGTCCAACTAGCTTGTTCTGGCACCAAATGCACTGGGTGTGGTGGGGGTGGGGGTGAGTCGTGCCCATAAACACGCGCGGCCTGTGACCTTCCACTCCAGGAGAACAGCGATGATGAGGAGAGCGATAGAGATGAGGCAGACGGTGGAGCAAAAGAGGAGGAGGAGGACGATGATGTTGAGGAGGAGGAGATGCAGGCTTTGTTCCCATCTCAGCGACAACAGAAGAAGAAGAAGAAAATGTACGTGGCAATGCACTTTGACTTTGCTGAGGCGTGACCTGCTATATATTCTATAAATCTACTGGTAGACATTTGCCTCTACTGTACACCTATGCATACATGCCGTAGATGGAGAAAGCTCATATTTGACAGCATTGCCTAGCGCTAATTGTGATCGGTGTTTTCCGTCCCGTCCGCAAGGCGCCTGGCTGACTACCTGGAGGCCGAGGCGGAGCTGTCGGGCAGCGACGCGGGCAGCGACGCGGGCAGCGACGACGAGTATGGTGATGGGGAGAGCGAGTACGAGGACGAGGAGCCTCTGGACGAGCTGCCCTCGGACGAGGAGCTGCAGGACCAGGTCAACAAGATCCACATGTGAGTCTTCCAGCGGGTAGCCGTGCTAGAAGCTAGGGAGTCCCGCAGTAGAGTCTATGACGCAGCATGGGCCAGAGCCATGTACAAGAGAGTTGCATCAACTCCGTTCATGCCAATGGACTGTATTTTCACAGCAATGGCGGATAGTGGAACAGTTCCCGTAAGTTAGCTGCGAATACTAGAAGCGCCCTATGAAACATGTTCTGAATGTAAATCGATTCATTTAATTACTACTAATTAAAGTAGTAACTGATCTGTATTTATCGGTTCAAATTGTCCACCAAGCACATCCTGGAACTGTTTTTGCATCTCCATGAATCACATGACCCCATTTTTACATGGAGAGCAACTTAATGTTACAGCCTTATAAATGGCATGTTGGCAAACAATTACTTACAGGAAGCAGATTCTGGACGATGACAAGCGGCGTCTGCGGCTGTACCAGGAGCGTTACCTGGCCGACGGCGACCTGCACTCCGATGGGCCCGGCCGCGCCCGCCGCTTCCGCTGGAAAAACATTGGTACGTACTATGGTGTGGAACAGTATCTATGGCGATATATACTGTAATAGAGAGCCCAAGTCACTTCCGTATTATGGGACTTAAGTTAAAAATATGTATGGCAACGGCGAGTATAACATTATTTTTAGATCCCGGTTGCTTTGTGACACGAAGTACACATATGATGTTTGACTATTAAAAAGAAAATTCTTGGAGTCAAGAAAGTCTGTCGAGCATTTGTTGAAGTATATGACTGTGAAAATGCATAATTAGTAAGACTACAAACCCCGTGCTGCCCCGCGTAAGTGTCATGACATTGTCGCGACGCAATCCTCAAGCGGAAGAGAGCATTGTTTTTGATGACGTGTGTTGTGCGAGACGAAAGCTGTAGTTCACTGAGCGGTTGCACACATAGCTAAAGATTGCTTTATAGTTTCACAACAAATTGCAACGTTCTTGACTGGAGCAATTATCTTTTAAATAGACACACATCATATGTGTACTTACTACTTCGTGTCACAATTAAAAGCATTGTATTCTCGCCGCTGAATACCATACATATTCTTTTCCAAACTAAGGTCCCATAATGCGGACGTGAGTTGCCTACCATGCACTGCATAGCCCAACGCCTCACGCGCGCATTGAAAACATCTGCACATCGTGCAGGCAAGCGCTCCAGCTAAAGTGTGTGTGTGTGTGTGTGTCTGTGTGTGTGTGTCTTCTGCCCCTCTTCCCCTCCTCCCCTCCCCACAGATGAAAGTTTTGACACGGGCCATACGGGAGAAGATGGTGATGAAGAGGAGGGGGCAGAGGAGGAAGATGTGGACCAGGCAGAGGTCAACAGGAGGAAGGAGAGGCTGGAGCGGGAGCAGTGGCTCCGGGATCAGGTTGGCAAACTGCGTGAATGAATGGCTTGAATGAATGAATGCGTGCATGACGTGCTAACGCAGTGCAGCCCAGTAGCTCTCAAATATGTCCAGCAAGTAGATTCAGACGAATGCGATGAACCACTTTGTTAAGAGCGCCCCCTGTTGGTGGTTTTGTGGGCTATTTTCTCTAGTATTTTTCTACACCATCTGACTAAAGACGAATAACAAAAACATATAAAGATAAAAGACTCCGTTAAATGTACATGTACACTGCACAGATTGCGTGAAGGCACAGCTGTTTATTAGTTTGACATATTAGTTCTTAGTTTGTAGTACAGACAATTCTCATTTGTTTGGTTAGCACGCAGCACATGCTGTATATTCAGTACCTACAGACTACCTACTAAACTGAACTATGTTCTGTTCAGTTATCCATTTGAGCTAGGCTGTATGTGGCTATAAATATTATGTACATTTTTTTGTTCAGCGGGCTCTTATTATTTTTAATTTCTTTTTTATTTAACCCTCACGCTGTCCTATGGGTCAAAATGACCCGGTGCACTTGCCAGTAGAGGGCAGCAACCACAACACGGACATATGACATTCCGCGGTTTGCTTCCTCTGCTGCTAGTCTGCTGAAATGCCTTAGGACAGTGCGAGGGTTAACCAGGTATGCCGATTTGAGAGCAAATTCTCATTTACAACGGCGGCGACCTGACCAAGACAAAGCCCAAATGTGCAGGATATACAGACACACAGTTACACATGGAACAGAATAAAATACAACTAACATCTAGTCTATAAATACATGTTTTGTGCAGTCTGTTGTCATTTGGGTGCAGCTGAGGCCCTACAGATCATGAAACAGGTGCAAGTATTGGGCAAGGGAGGAATATTAAGAGAGAGAGAGGGGCAGAAGTTGCCGCGGCACATTATAAGGTCGGAGTAAAGCTTTTTAAGCGATTCGAAAGGGACAAGCACCATTGTTGGTCTGAACCTGGAGTCATCAAGTGTCGCCATGGAGTCATAAAGTGTCGCCATGGTGGTTTTTTTTTTTTTTTCTTCTCCTAGTCGGAACAGAGATCCAAGAAAGGGGGGAGGGAGATGGACGCAGATGAGGATGAGAAGATTGGAGAGGAGGACAGTCAGTTTATGAAGCTGGCCAAGAAGGTCACAGCCAGGACTCTACAGAGGAAAGGTTGGTTGGACACAGATCTTAGTCTTGATTGCAAGCAGACCTTTTGACGAACGCAGCAAGCCAGCACCACACTGCTGTGCAGCCAACAAAATGCAGTGCAAATGTTGGATTTTATTTTTTCCCCTCATGAATGAAGTAAGCAAACATTTGATGTATGAATATAAAATAAATGTAAAATAGTAACAAGTCTTTTTTATACTTTTTATTTTATTTGCAAAACTCAATTATTGAAACTTACTCCTGGCAGAGCCTGCTGCGGTTCCCCAGCCCGAGAAGAAAACATCAGATCTTAATCCATTTCAGAGACTTTTGCAACCCCTACAGGTCAGTTACGGTACAGCGTTTGGCTGTGTGCAAACATTAGATCCATTTCACCAGTTTAAAGGGTAACTGCACCCTACCTCTGAGCCTGACCCCACCCAACTCAACATTGAAAAATGCACCAAGGGGCTGAGCAGGGGACCCCCATTAAAGTTAACATTTTATTTTGAGGAGGTATGAGTGTTTCTCTGAAAACTAGCCAGGTCCTGGGGGGATTTTTTACGTATATGACGTTTAGTTCTGTTTTCAGCCCATAAAATAAAGATTTTTATAAAAACTGGAATTTTGTATATATTAAGACCAGCATTGATTTGTCTCATCGCAGATACATTCTATTACTTTATAAACTATTATAAAAAAGTTTTATGGAGGTGTGTCATCTTATGTGACACCCACCACCCAGTATTAAACTTGGGTTCATCTCTGGCCTCCAGGTGAAGAGAGGTTCTCTGCTGAGTCAGCCGCGCTCAGTGCTGCAGAAGTTGGCGTCCATCTCCGAGGGAAACCCTCTGGCCCCCAGGAACTCCCGGGGATTCCTCTTTCAAACTCTGTCACCTGAGAAAGGTGCCTCAACCTCAGAGGCCGTCAAGAAAACAGTGAGTTATGGAGCTCAATTGGTTTTATTTTCCTGGTGTTTTACTATTTTAATTATTTTATATATTTCCCCCACATCACTGTAAAAAAATATTTAATTTTTTTTATATATCTAATTTTTTTACAGTGATATGATTGCAAATTAGAAATGTAGGCAAGAGATGCCAAGCTGAATTTTTCAAAGCACAGAGTCCAGTGAAGACATTTTGAGGAAATATTGGAAATATTGAAATATTGAAATAATTTAGTTTAAAGTGTAGTTCTTAATATTTAACACTAGGGGGAGACATAGCCCACATCCTTATATAAGGCTCAATGCTAGCATGAAGTAGGATTTGTTTTTATTGGTTTAAACTGCAAACCCTGCCATTTATTTAATCTGTTTTAGTTGTTAATAGTGCAAAGTCTTGTCTGAATAAGTTCTATAATAAATACATTTTACTTACTTAATTAGTCACTATGGAATACTGATTAATAAATAGATAATTACGTAAACACTATTTATAGACGTAAGCAGAATACTACTTACTTAGGTTTCAATGTTACTTAGCATAAATCTATACATTTTTCATCTGTATTTAACTTTTATATAAACAAACCTAAGTCTAATATTTAAAATAAACTGTTTATTTCCCTAGGCTAAAGATAATACTAGTACTAATCTGCTTGAATAGAGCAAAATTTGCATTTTCATGTAATATCCATTATTCCGTTATTGGGTGGGTTTTGTTTTAAGTTGTATGTATCTGCACTACTGAAGTTATAGGTAGTGGAGTGATACTGTTTTGATTAGAGCTCGAACGTATCAAGAATGACTGACCCTGCTTTTAAATGTTGTTTTAAACTAATTCCAACTAAACACAAGGGTCATACTGTACAACTAATTGAAGCATAGCAGGTCATCTGCACCAGTGGTACAGTCACCATACAGTATGACTTCACAGTAACAGTGGTTTTTGCCCGTCAGGTGAAAAAGAGGGGACCAGTGGAGACTATGACCCCACCAGCTAAACGGACATGCAGCGAGAACAGCCACAGAGGACAGGCCTCTAAAGGCCCCCCGAGAAGCATCTTCACTTTCCTGGAGCACTGAGGTCAAGCTTGGGTCACCTGCTGGCCTAGAGGGACTGTTGGAGCCACCTAACATGCAGTGACACACGTCAACACTGGCAAGACAAGAATATATATGTATGTATGTATGTATGTATATATATATATATGTATGTATGTATGTATATATATG
>JAODOY010003862.1:0-11268 GCA_025399855.1 Forbesichthys papilliferus
TGCTTATGAAATATCTGATTTGAAATCATTAATCTTGTTCATCAGAAATAAATGTAAATATGTACGAAACGAAAAGAGAGCTGAGCCGGAAGGGCAAAGCTTAAGATATACCTAGTAAAGATTCACCTGATTCTAATGAACAAAGTTAGAAGTGTGTGTGTTAGAAGCATGATGGAGCAGGGAGACACCTAAAACATGCAGGGCTGCGGCTCTCCAGGACCAGGGTTCCCTACCCCTGAGATAAAGTAACATAACATTTTTACTAGAACTAAAATGTATCAGATCGAGTAACATACGAACAATACGATCGATCGAGATCGAGTAACATACAGTATATATCTTTCTATATATTTTTTATTTTTATTTTAAACATTGTTTAAATTGCACATAGAGATGCCATAGACAGTCAATGTTTTGAAAAAAAAATTTGATTTTTTTTTTTAATTTTCAAACATTGTTTAAAATGCACATAGAAATTACCTAAACAGTCCTTTTTTTTTTAATTGATTTTTTTAGTTTTATTTCAAACATTGTTCAAAATGCACCTAGAGATCCCCTAAACAGTCAATGTTTTAAAATAAAATTTTAAGATTTTTTTTTAAATTTCAAACATTGTTCAAATTGCACAGAGATGCCCAAGACAGTCAATTGTTTTAAATTAAAAAAAATTTTTTAAATTTTCAAACATTGTTCAAATTGCACATAGTAATGCCCTAGACAGTTAATGTTTTGAAAAAAATTGATATTTTTTTGAAAATTTCAAACATTGTTTAAATTGCACAGAGATTCCCTGCAGTCATTTTTTAAAAATAAAGTTTAGATTTTTTTTTAAATTTCAAACATTGTTCAAATTGCAGATAAAGATGCCCCAGACAGTCAATTTAAAAAAAATTGATTCATCTTTGAAAATTTCCAACAACGTTCAAATTGCACAGATATGCCCAAGACATTCAATTTTTTTTAATTAAAATTTTTTATTATTTTTTTTAATTTTCAAACATTGTTCAAATTGCACATAAAGATGCCCCAGACAGTCAATTTTTTTTAATTACATTTTTTGAATTTTTTGGGAAATTTTTAAACATTGTTTAAATTGCACAGATATGCCCAAGACATTCAATTTTTTTTAATTAAAATTTTTAATTATTTTTTTTAAATTTTCAAACATTGTTCAAATTGCACATAGCAATGCCCTAGACAGTTAATGTTTTGAAAAAAAATTGATTTTTTTTTTAAATTTCAAACATTGTTTAAATTGCACAGAGATTCCCTACAGTCAATTTTTTTTAAATAAAGTTTAGATTTTTTTTTAAATTTCAAACATTGTTCAAATTGCACATAAAGATGCCCCAGACAGTCAATAAAAAAATGTTTATATATATATATTTGAAAATTTCAAACATTCTTCAAATTGCAGATAAAGATGCCCCAGACAGTCAATTAAAAAAAAATTGATTAATCTTTGAAAATTTCAAACATCGTTCAAATTGCACTCAGAGGTGCCCAAGACAGTCAATTAAAAAAATTATATATATTTTAAATTTTAAACATTGTTCAAATTGCACATAAAGATGCCCCAGACAGTCAATTTTTTTTAATTAAATTTTTGAATTTTTTGGGAAATTTTTAAACATTGTTTAAATTGCAGAGATGCCATAGACAGTCAATGTTTTGAAAAATAAAATTATTTTTTTAATTTCAAACATTGTTCAAATTTTAAAAAATTCCCTACAGTCAATTTTTTTAAATAAAGTTTTGATTTTTTTTTTTTTAATTTCAAACATTGTTCAAATTGCACAGAGATTGACACAGTCAATCTCAGTTAGATACCCTACACAGTCCAAGATTTTTTGAAATAATGTGTACATTTTTGTGTGAACATTTCAAATTGTAATAGCTTTTTTGCTGAATCACTCAGAAAGTTGAAAAACATTATTTTTAATAAAGTTTTCATATTTTTTTAGGAAATTTTAAATTTCAATAGTTTTTTTTCTGAATGTGTTGTTAGAACTTTCTGAAACATTCAGAGAAAAAGCTATTAAAATAAGAAATGTTCACAGAAAAATGTACACTTAATTTAAAAAAAATCATGGACTGTGTTTTATGTAGAGCATCTGCTTGAGCTAAATAAAGTATGTTTAAACTTTCTGAGTCATTCAGAAAAAAATCTATTGAAAATATAAAATTTCAATTAAAAACATGTTTACCCACCAATACTGGTTATCTGTGCTCCTACTTTTAAAATAACATAATTATCTGTATAAAGCAGCACATTTTCATTTCTTTCTAAACAGTTAAACATCGGTCTTAAATACGTTGATTATGTACTTTGTTGACGCACATGTGCTGGTTATGTGAAGATCACAATGTTGCGGTAAACCTGAATATCTGAATATCTGTCCAATATCAAATGTAAAACTGTCTTTACCATGGTACTTAACCATTCAATTAACTGTTTCACATATTAATTATGTTACGCACGCCTCCCTTAAGGGGACGCATGTAACACCCTGCTACACATGAACCCCCACGGACTGGGGCAGAAGAATGGCTGTCGTGGTGCGAAGAAGGCGACCAACACAGGAGCACCGTTAAACATAGTTTATTGACGGTATTAGTGGGAGAGAAAAAAAGGCTGGGTGGAACCAAAGCAAAGAAAGCAAAATGCAAAACCAACCTCTAACCCTATCTTACCTGCCAAAACTCTCTTCCCTGACTAGCACCACTAGTGCCGGTGCTCTACCCAAAATACAGGGAGTGGCCCGCCCAGATCTTACCTAGTATATTTTAACACAGCGTATGACTAGGTGGTGTATGACCCAGGGCCACTTGCCTGAAGCACATATGCTTCCCCCTTCTCCCCCCTGGAAAACAAAGCAATAAATGATTACAGATAAACATCAGAATGCACAGCGGCCCGCTCACAGCAGCCACACCACCAAACTAACACACAATCAACCTATACAGTACACAATATAACCTTCCAGTACACACAGCACACACTCTAGAGACCACAAGCAGCCACCGCGCCCCTGAAGAGCTGAAACAATGCGGCTTATGTGCAGGCTGCACCAGCTGCAGCCACTGACGAGCAGACAGCAATCAGCACCAGACTCCACCCATCAGCTGCAACCAGCGGTCTGGACTCATACCTGCAGCAGAGGGAAGGAAAAAGAACACACAATCGAACACAGCACTAGGGACGCAACAATTAAGAAAAATGTCACAGTCGATATGAGCTATTATTGATTATATGGACATTTTCTTTTAAAACACCCATGTTATTTAACTTAGGTCCTGTCGTAGCCATTATGTGGCCGAGATCAGCCTTTATTTCGGACAGTAACGAAGTAACGAAGTGTCGGGAGTGCGTTCTTAACCTGCTACGAAAATACCTTCACATGGACTTAAAGAATAAGAAAAGAAACTACGATACAGGTCCCTTTAATATTGTAATATTGTTTCATCTTATTTGAAACAGTTTTTGGTTCCATATAGATCTATGTATATCCACTAAAACATACGCAGCATCCCTTTTCCCTTTCCCCAGAATTTTTTCTGAAGTAGTTTGCAGATCATTCCTGTACAAAGCTCCATCGGACTGGTATGTCGCTTTATTTCCGCTGCTTTAAGACATCTTTATTTTATTTATTTGAAAATAATATGTTATTGACATGACTGCATTTAAAAACATCTGTTATTTATCAATTGCTCTATAGGCTATTTCTTATTCATTTCATATATGGTCTTTGCATCTCATTTTCTTATTCAACAGTGGAAGGCTGGAGGGTGGAGGGGTGGGGGGTGGGGTTGCAAGCTCTCAGTATGTTGGTTAATTTCTGTTTTATATATTTTTATACTGTAATTGTGTTTAAAGGAACCCCTTAAAAATGAAATGCTGCATCTCAAGTGGCGATCCTTCCAATACATTAAAATAAAGACATTAAAATGCCATGCATCAATCAGATCATTAGGTGATTGAACCTCCATCAACTAATTATTAATAACAAAATGTTGCCAGATTTTTACAACATATTAGCTCTACACACACAGTGTTAGTTTTTGTAAGCGTAATGGATTTGCATGTAGTATGGGGGATTAATACATGATTGCTTTTACAGTATAGATAACACTAACAATTAGTACTGTATATAAACATGCATTATCTACTGTACAGTTGTATTCCTTGCTGTAGTAAAACTAATTTGACACAACCCTTTTCTCTAAGTAACAGCTGTGAACAAAGGCTTAGTTGTTTGGTTTCAGCCAATGAATATGTTTTATTCCAGGGTTAAATGACAGTCAAAGTGAAAGAAGTAAAATAGATTACATATTCGACTACTATCTGCTAACAGTAATACAAAAATACTTCGTTTTTCTATTGGGTGTATCATAAACTGGGGAATATTTCAATTCAGTTCCACACAAAACTCAATCTGACACGCCATGTTTGCCGCGGTGACAGGTTTTCATCCAATCCCATCCTGGACGATGATCTGAGCAGTGTCTCTCTATCACGTCCACGGCACACCCTCTACGTTTACTATTCACCAAGCTACCTGTTTACTAGAGAAGAAGAAAACTAACTTTATGTACACCGGCAGTCTGAGGGGTTGAGGCAGACCAATCGGTCTCCATGGTGATGCAGCAGTGTTTTGTTGTTTCCTCTGCCAGCTGGCAGACTGTCACACTACGCGACCGCTGACTACTGTATTCAGCCTATCTTACTGTATTCAGCCTATCCTACTGTATTCAGCCTATCTTACTGTATTCAGCCTATCTTACTGTATTCTGCCTATCTTGCTGTATTGTGTCTATTTTACTGTATTCTGCCCATTTTACTGTATTCAGCCTATCCTACTGTATTCTGTCTATTTTACTGTATTCAGCCCATTTTACTGTATTCAGCCTATCCTACTGTATTGTCTACTGTATTCAGCCTTCCTTACTGTATTCAGCCTATCCTACTGTATTCAGCCTATCTTGCTGTATTGTGTCTATTTTACTGTATTCTGCCTATCCTACTGTATTCTGTCTATTTTACTGTATTCAGCCCATTTTACTGTATTCAGCCTATCCTACTGTATTGTCTACTGTATTCAGCCTTCGTTACTGTATTCTGTCTATATTACCGTATTCTGCCTACCCTACTGTATTCAGCCTATCCTACTGTATTGCACGTACATTATTTAAAACAACTATACGCCACGGATGTAAGAGAAAGATTGTTTCTATCAAAAGTATTTAATATTAGTGAGATGGGTGTCACTAAATAAGTTGATCAAACCAATCTCCCTTCAATGCCATAGGTTGCTCCCTCAGAAGATTACATTGTGTGGTGCGTCCTGCACCACTTTTCTAGTGTTCTTCACAGAGCCAGGGATGTGTAGAAACACCAAGTTTCTTTCAGTGCACACACAGAACAGAAAAGTATCACACTGTGAAGAGATATTAGCTGAATGTGACAAGATGATAGCTTACAATTGCTGAATCACCTTTAATACAGCAACTTTAATTAATGCCCTAGTTCAGTGCTAGTCAGAATAACAAAATATTTGTATTTTCTTTACAGTCCAAAACAGGTTTGTCTTTTAGTGTGCAGGCTAGTCTGAAATGAAATATCGTTACAGCTTTTCACACTGAACCAAAACACTTTGTCAACGTGTTGCAGGACAGATGCGGTCGCCATGGTGATGATAAAACACAACCAGAACTGCAAATATCGTAGAACGTCTCTGAACGGTGAGGGGGCTGCATCTTATCACAGCTTAATAATTAGTATCGCCAATGTTCTACAGTAAATAGGTTCATCACGTAGGGTAGAGTGGTGAGACTTGTGGATCCCAGCTAAACCATATCGATGCCCTGAGGCAGCTCTTTGCTGTATTCGCCATCTGCAGCTGTCTCCCGTGGATCTGGAGGATCTGGAGGAAACTCAACGGTCTGCAAAGACACCACATAAACAACACACTGGAGGCGTGAGATCATTTTTATAGACTGACACGACATGTCTGACAACCAACCTCGTAAGTTTCCAGTGCGAGGGGCGGGGCCTCTGGGGTGGGAGGGGCCTCTCCAGGAGGCGGGGCTTGTTTGTTCTGCCTCTCGTCTGAGTGATTGGCTGTGATGGTCTTGTGATAAAATACCACAGATATTTTTTATGCATTTTAAATTATATCATTCTATTGCATCATCCAAAGATCAATGAAAATATATTGTATTTACCTTTTTTTTATCTTTATTTTACAAAACAGGTAGGTTAAGAACAAGTTTTTATTTACAATAACGTCCTGGACAAAACCATTTTAGGCATAACGAATAGCTGCTAATGTACCCCTGTGACTATGACCTGTGACCTACAGTATTGTTGTGTCGCAGTGTGTTGAGTAGACTCACCGTAGTGCAGACGGCTTTGCAAGACAGCCCCACAACACAGAAGGAGGCCACAGACCCCAGGGAACAGAAGACAGCCAGGACCATGTTTAAGGGGTCCCCTGAATACACTTGTGTGATGTTATAGGGGGTTCCCCCTGAATATCCCTGAAACCCAGTATGCGGTTCAATGCATCTTCACCTACAGCAGCGGTTGTCATCCATTTACAGGTGGGTCTATTTTACTTCTTGATACTAAACTCACTGCTACTGTAAAATGTATTGCCCAGATGTACCAGAGAGGGTTAATTTGTACAGACATGGTAATGTACATAAAATGTTATGGTGTTGTGGTACGGGCATCTGGTAAGGATGCCCCCTGGAACACGTCCCTAGGGAGGTGTCCTTAACATCCTTACATCCTTCCAGGCACTTCCGGTAAAATGTCTTACCGACGAGGTCCTATGAAGTCGGTCTGCTACCACAGAGAAGTAAATGGTGCCCACTAGTCCAACCGCAGCAGCAACCATGTTTGTTCCCGGAAGGCATTTCACCTGACACAGTGTGCACATCAAACACCATGTTACGTCGTTAGCCCTCCTTAAGATTGGACCTCACACTGCTCTCTACTCCTCCCCAACAGCCAACACACACAGAAATTAACAGTTAGCTGGGGCAGGGCTCTAAGGCTCCAGGGGGCGCTATCGCCCCTCGGTCAGCACAGTACCTACCAGACACTGGTTCTGCAGGATGTCGGCCAGCATGGTCAGAACAGCAGCCAACACGAACTGTGGGAGGAGAGATGCAATGTTGTGACGACACTCCTCCACAAGGTGGCAGCAGACACATCAGTGTATGTATATGATAATTAGTAATACACACTATACACACACATTACAGTACAGCAGGCCTATTCAATTAGCAGCCTGTGGGCCAAATGCGTCCCACCAACTGTCCCCATGTGGCCCATGAGGGGATTGCACCCTTGACCACTATACATTAGCTCAATATACTGTATAACCACTATATGAATCAAGTCAATATATTATTGTAAATGTGTTATTAACTGTTCTACAGTCAAAACATAGCCTGTTTGTAAATGTAATGTAGTAGACCAAACCTAATAATCAACACAATGAAATTAGTGTGAGTGACAAGTCCATACGTGTGTGCACATAGCTCCCGTAGCTCCTGTAGGTGAGAATCAGGGTTGGGTGTGGTACTAGTCACATTTGAACCCATACCGGTAGAAATACCTGTAATTGGTTTGTTCAGTAATCAATTCTCCACAATAGCTTCCCTACATATACTGAATTTTTGAAGAAGTTTCCATTTTTATGTTTGAATAGCCAAATTCATAAACAAATTATTTTCTAGTTTTCTGTATTCTATATATCTTCTGTTCATAATAATATAATATGAATAGACACATATGCTTATGTACACAGACTGATTGTTACATACTGCTGATGAAACAATTCAGCTAATGCATAAAATACATAAAAAGAAAATACATAAAATATTGTAGTGCAATATTTTATATGTTACTAGGCCATATGTTTTAAGATGGCTGCCACTTACCCATATTACTCCAGGTAAAACCCAAAGACTGACACCTAAAAGCAACATCAGCAACACTTGCAAGCTGACCATCATTTGCACTGTCTGTTGGAGACACCAGACACCGTGGTTATGGTCTACCATCCATAGCGCTCAGTAGAGGTGCTCCTTTACAATTATTTCCAGTTACAATATTGCATGAGTGAGTGATTGATTTGGTTAGCAGGGCAGTAGAATAAGTTATGTGAATGTTGACACCACTTCATGTGTTTAGGGTAAGATAAGACTTTTAGAACAGGAAAGACAGCAGGACAAACATTACATTTGGATACATGATCATTTAATTATTATTATATCAACCACTGCATCATCATCTGCATTATTATTAACTTTATAATTATTATTATCATTATTTTATATACGTACCCCCAGGGCCAACATCCATCCCTGCCTCAACCCCTGAAGTCCAGTAGATGAGGAGGCTTCAGGAACAGCAGAAGCACCACAGTAGACCTTGGTGATGACCAGGAGGCCTTTCACAGTGTTCACTACAGGAGCGGCCATGCTGACAGCTTGTATTGATTGGTCTGTGTTCTCGGTTCTTATATTGTCCCCTACAGCCATAAATGATTGACCGGCCTGGTGACACAACACAATAGAAACCAGGAACCAGGAACCAGGAAACATCAAACCACTGACCCAGTGATCACAATTACAAGTCTTATCAGCCCTTAAAGCCTATTATGCGAGAAGAATGAAGATGTTCCCATATCGCTTCAACAAAACAGGGTCATTTGGACTTTAGACTTAATAAGTCAAGTTTATTTATTTAGCCTGTAGTCACATTTCAGACTCAATGGGTTGTACAGCCTGTATTTCTGTGACGCACCATAATCATTAACTACTACATGTATTCCATGTTTACAATGTGCTAGCGTGTGCTTACTGCACAATGTGATACGTAACAATGTTATGCATCATAATCGTCTTTACATTTTGTCCCCATGGGGGTTTTAATGGAAGTGTTTCCTGCCCGGGGGGAGAAGCAGGGGGTGTGGATTGTTTCCTGGTGAAATATTGGTTCTACAGCCCTTTGAGACTGTATGTGATTGTGGTCTATATAAATACATTTGACTTGTAAGGGTGTGGGGGGGTCTTGGCTTAGTACAACTTTAAACACTGTGCAATTAGATTAGATCACATCCCATCACAATATTTTTGATTGACAGTTCTGTTCAAATTCTGTAGTGACCCAGTCAGTTGTGGCTATATGATCTAGAGACCTCATGAAAAAAATTCCCTCTGGTCTCCATTCATCACTATTTATTAAATGGTGCCAGTGGAACTATAACAAATGTTACGTTTGTGTCCTTATCCTTTCATTTATTATAATGCCAGTGGAACTACAACACGTTTTACGTTTGTGTCCTTAGCCCTTCATTTATTAAATGGTGCCAGTGGAACTACAACACGTGTTACGTTTGTGTCCTTAGCCCTTAATTTATTAAATGATGCCAGTGGAACTACAACACGTGTTTACGTTTGTGTCCTTAGCCCTTCCTGGCAGCAGATAACATGATGTGGTCATCTCTGTCTCTGTGTGGAGGCTCTCCACTGAGGTTAGAGACAGAGAAGGTAGCAACGCATCACCAGCATTGCTAGCCGGGCTCCGCCTACCATTGCTCTCAGCTCAATGTATTTAGCTGAGATAACAGTCTGGAAACCCTGATCACGTTAGTGTTCGCACAGCCACCCTGCCGCCGGCCCAATCAGCGTGAGATGAAGTCAAGCGTGTTTCCAAATGGTGGTAGATGTAGATGAGGTGATCACACCGCCGATACGACTGCAAACGCTTCCAAATGGAGCGTGCCAGACCTATTCACAAAGAGAATATGGTCTGGTTACACCAGGCTAAGGGATTGGACCACTATCAACTAACTGGTATACAACTTTGACAGTTAGTTTATGTGTTGATATTCATGATTGCTTATACAGTATTTCTTTAGGTTCCATGATATATAATATCATAACCCTAACTATTAGTACTGTATAAAACGTAACTTATAACTGTAACTTTTATCAAATACAATCGAATTGTATTCCTTGCTAGAGTTAATTAATTTGACACAACCATGTTCTGTTTAAATTGGGAAAAGAGACTTACACAGTTGTTTTGGTTTCAGCCACATTGAACATGAAACATATTTATTCCACGGTTAAATTACAGTCAAAGTGAAAGAAGAAAAATAGATTACATATTCGACTTCTATCTGCTAACAGGCATACAAAAATACTTTTTTCTTTTGGATTTATCATAAACTTCAAGTAATCTACGTACAATTAAGTCGTCACAAGGTGAGTATTAAACCTCTTAGCACTTAGGACAAGTCAGTTCCTCGCAAGACTCAATCCGACACGTGTGAAAGAAACCACGTTGCCGCAGTGACAAGTTCCCATCCTGGACGATGATCTGATCAGTGTCCCTCTGTCAAGTCCACGGCACACCTACTATGTTTACTATTCACCAAGCTACCTGTTTACTAGAGAAGAAGAAGACTAACTTTAAACGTATACACCGGCAGTCTGAGGGGTTGAGGCAGACCAATCGGTCTCCGTGGTGATGCAGTAGATCTCAGAATTGCTTGCTTGCTCCCCCTGCCGGCTGGCGTAGACTGTCACACTACGGGAGACCCTTGACATTACAGCACAGCCTATTCTGTATATTGCACGTATAGTATTTAAAACAAAAAAAACTAATGGTGTTTGATCTTCATACTGATATTTACAGTGTGTCAAGAGCTTTGGAAGGGCTCAGTTACTGTGGACCCAAAGCCTTCCTTCGGTTGTTGCTCAGCTATAAGATACAAAACCACAACGTTGTCCATGGCATTTCTTTGGAGTTTAGTAGGTATCGCACCACACTGCACTTCACTTGATCTAAACACAAATGAGATAATAACAACAACAATAATAGTAACTTCTCAGTGCTTCAACACTGTCGTGAAGATGGATTACACAATAGTCGTCAGGGTGGGCGTGTCCAGTGATGACCACACGGGGGATTAGCCATTAATTTGTCTGTAGGTAAGCGGTGTATCTTACATGTTCAAATCCTGTGATTCTAACCTCTCATCATGTTATCACAAGGAGTCATTCAGGGCTTGTGTCTGCAGACTACTGCAAACACCCATGCGCCAAACAGTGTTGTTATTTAGACCCCGCACCCTTATCACTCGTCATCAAGTCAGCACCGACATTAAGGGTGTTTCTCAATGTCAAGGATGCTTCCTTGGTAGGACGGATCCTTCCAAGTGCCTTCCTAGTCGGGTCCTTCCT
>JAODOY010003863.1:0-11268 GCA_025399855.1 Forbesichthys papilliferus
TAGTGTCTTTATGTCTTCAGAAGCAATACAAATAAATGTATCAGCTGATGTTGTACACTTTTTACAACATCATGTACAGGTTTATTACCTCAACATTCTGTTATGCTAGCTACAGCTAAGAGGCTACTGCATCACCAGCTGTTAAAATGGCAGCATAATAAAGGACACGGGCAACAGGTGTTTTCCACTCAGATGAAGTGGGCTTTATTACACAACTGGATGTATAAATGCCAACGATTTTATGGCGGGAGCTGTTGAAATGTCGAGTATTGTGGCATACACACAAATGCTGTCTGTATTTATACTTGGTACTGTATATGTCTCTTCTCCTTCATCCTCCCTTTTCCTGCTCAGACATGCATATATGCCCCACGCACACACACACACACACACACACACACACACACACAGAGGACAGAACGCAAGTCCTCTGGGTCCCTTTAATGATGGTGATAAGGTGATAAAAGTGATCTGTCATTTTACAGATGCAACATATTAGCCTAAAGGTTCACACAACACACATGCATCAGTCTTGTCAGAGGGGTCTAGCATGGGTGTTCTCTCTCTCTCTCTCTCTCTCTCTCTCTCTCTCTCTGGCGACAATGACAACAAATGCCTGTTCCTCTGGTAAGATGGATGGCAGTGAGGCAGACACCCTAGGGGTTAGGGGGCTGGGGTATCAAGACATGACAAGGGACCCTGACAGACAGCAGAGAGGAAGAGGGGATTCAGGATTGTAACAATCTTCTTACCAAATAGTCACAGGGTCAAATCCCTCTGACAATAAGTTATGGATCAGAGCAGGAATACAGTAGAGCTAGCAGTTCACATCCTATAAACTTGATCGAGGCAACATATCTCGAGGGGCTGAGATAATTAGCCTCGCAATATCAGTTTGGTCTAAGTTTCAGGTTAATTTAGCTGTGAGAATCCGTATGGAAAGCCTAGGAATCATTTTGAATGTGTTCGAGTAGCAACTGAATTTACCAATCAGCATAACATTGATAGTTATACCAGCGTGATTAAGGATTGCTGACAACGACCAGCTGGTTCATCCAATCAACTACCAAGTATTTTCTTTGAAAGTACCTGCCCTTTACAAAAAGTTTTAATGTAACTGGCTGAGTTGAAACAAAAAATGTATCTGTCATGTCATGTTATGACATAATAGCCATTTTGTTAAAAATACTGTATAGGGTCAAGGGTGAATGGATTATACTTTACATACAGCTAATGTGATTTATACTCATGGAAATGTATTGATTGTATGTCGCGTGTAAGCACAGACATGAAAACACCACAGAAATATGTCTGTAAAGTGAATTTGGGAACGTGTATAGAGCAAGTACCAGAGAACTGATAGGGTTAAATCATTAGCCTGATGTAAATTAACACCGGGCTGTCTTAATGAGTCACTAAGCACTCAGAGAGTGTGAGAGAGAGAGACAGAGATAAATGTAGAGAAGAGGAAGATAACGATTATTTATATATTTAGTATAAAAGTAAAAAAAAAAAAAAACAACTAAGAAATACATATATAATATGGGATATGATCTACTGATAAGGGTTATCATTTGTATTATTTGTATAAGTTTTAATATTTTGTAACAAATTAGAACACATTCAGGTAACAAGTGTGGAGAGGAAAGTGTGTTGTAGCAGGAGGCATTACATTATAATATAACAGTGGGACGTCATTTGGTCATGGACCCAAACGCAAGACAGTGTAGGTTTCCAGGAGGTTTAATTAAACAAAACGGAACAGACTGTCAGGAACACGTACAATTGAACATAAGGTAACAATCCGACAAACAGGAGAAAACACACATATACTAAATACAGGATAACAAGACACATCATTGGACAGGGCATGAAGGAACAGGTGAAAAACACACAAAAAACACAAGAAAAACACCCAGGGCACATTTAGACGTGGTATAATAAAAAGATCAAATTAGAGGGAAATAAGGCAAGCTCCTGAATGTACTGCAGAGATGGAGAACCGCAATCGAATGTATCACAATGAATATTACAGTAAAATATGACTTACGATTAACTAAGAAGTACTTATATAATAGTTGAAATGATTACTTGATAATACAATGAAACAATTATATTGAATGTTGTTTTGGACATTTTTACCATGTGTCTATATTGTCACTTATTCCTATGGAGGTCCATAGAGGACTAAATTCAAATGAAAATGTAATCCCATATAGCATTTTAATTGTTAAACAATTATAAGCTTTTGAGTGAACTTAATTCAAATGAAAATGCAATCCCAAAAATGCATTTTCATTTTCAAAATATTCCCGCATTTTAGTGGACACAATTAATACTTAAATGCAGTCCCAATTTAGTTTTCAAAGACAAATGTGCTTTGCAGCGGACCATATTCAAATGAAATACACTAAACAGCGCCTCCCTTCAAATGCAAAAAGTCACCGCACGTTTTTACGGACTAAACTCAACTTGAAAATTAAATCTGTCAGGCCTCTCATCAAGGCGGGTCTTCGGTTATGACGTCACATTTTTCTTCTGAAGACATCTACCTGATTGAGATAGCAGCGGAGGGGGAGTTTCAGCTCTGAACACCGCACCATACAAACGTAAATTTGACATGTTTATGTCAAATTTGTCAGTGTATGTCAGTGTTATAAATTCCCAGATAACTTCGATATAGTCGTAAAACTATAGCAGTCCGTATTATTGGGTCAATCTCCAGTCTGTAATGATTTGGTCAAATTGACAATTACGTGGATGCTAGCTAGCTAACAGCGGCATATTATTACCAGGCATAGGCGTTTCCATCTCCAGGCGTTTCCACCTCTTGACATTCATCTTTTAATTCGTCGTTTCTGTTCCAGTCCTGATTTTCTTTCTTCACCATTGATTGAATTATTTGTTTCACCTGTTCTCCCCTGTAATTAAACCATTGTGTTTTGTCGTTCCTTCTTATGTGTTAGCGTTTAGCTTACGATATGTTTTGTTGGTCCTTTTTAAAGCTGTTGTGGACTTGGGTCCTGTCCCCTTTCAGCAGCATAACATACGTTGCTACGGTAACATGTTAGTTTAACAGGAGTTAATGATTAGACCCTGTATAATTGTGATTAATAATTCCATCCATCCCTGATTAAGTATGAATGAGGTGCTAAATGTATCTTAATAACTAATCATTACAGCCTCAGGGGTCTTATTTAATTATTCTTAACTTGCATACTGTTACAGCACTTTGATAACAGCTAAGTAAGCGGCACAATGTGTAAGTGTTGTATGGGAACATGGCTTTCGGATGTGTTGGGTAAAGGAAAAAAAACTAAGCAGCCCTAAGCGGCTCCTGCAGCCTTTTCATGATGGAATGGAAATGTCACCAGACATCACACATCTAGCAGAGAGAGAGAGAGAGAGAGAGAGAGAGAGAGAGATTAGTAAGGGTGATAGCAGAGCTAGACAATGACCAGACAGGTCAGGAGAAAGAAAGTGAAAACAGAGAGAGATGTGAAAAAGGAACGTGGTACATTAGCAAGTATCCGGATAACTGATGTAAAAGACAATGGAAAGTCAGTGTTTGTTTTGTTGGGAGCCATTTTCTAGTAGCCATTAGGGAAGCTACGGCCCTTTTACACTGGCTTCAACTCTGCCACTCGGCTGTTACCAGTTATAAGAGCAAAGGTTTACAGTAAGCTAGAGTGTATTACAAACACGTGTCAGAACTTTAACCACAATGCAAGGTCCAGAATGCAGTGAACCATACTGAAACAACAAGTATACTGTACACAAAGACAATGATTCCCAAACACAGAGGGTTGGAAACCAGCAGTGCAACAGACAGCTAGATAGTCCTCCAGGGAGAAGACAACATATAGGAGAGAGAGAAATAAGGTGGGTGAGACACAGGCCGTGGAAAGAATGAATAAATGAGTAAAATGAGAAAGGGCAGTTTAGACAATCTTGAGTCGACCAAATGGTGATTTTGTTTCTGCAGGACAACTCCCAAAAGTGTGAACGTTGGGTCAGCTACACCAAGTCAGCAGATATCTTTGAATAGCCCCCACCGGACAGCCACATAATCACCCTAGCATGTTTGGAAGAGACTGTGTCAGTGAGGGGCACTCCTCTTGGGAGTTTGAAACATAAACAACATCACCGACAGTTGGAGAAGAGCTTTTGCAAAGCTTTGTGAAGTGTTTCATTACAGGATTCTATGTGTGTTCCTCTTTTCAAAGGTTTTAGTTGATATAACCCTTTGTTATATACAATATTGTGTTTTGCTATTAGAAAAATGACTTGGGACAATTATAAAGACATGGCCGGGTCCCAAGCTGTTAACTAACCGATCTCGTGTCTTTTAAGGGGGCTTTGTTTGGACAGCCACAAACGTACAAGGTCGCTGCCCAGTCATGCGTCATATAATGACTTGTACAGCGCTTTCACACGGGATGTTGCAAAAGGCCAGCGCTGTCATTAATAAGACACGGCACTGGGACAGAGAGAGAGAGAGAGAGAGAGAGAGAGAGAGCGAGGGAGGAAGGAGAACACATGGAAAGAGGTCTTGACAGCAATGACATAAGCAATTAATCTAATGACAAAAAAGGGTAAAATAGAGAGAAATTAAAGTACCAAGTGTGGACTGGTAGAAGAACAGTTGGATTTTGATGTTATGCTAAGCAGGGGGACGATGAAAAGGTACACCTTGTTCATTATTTGATGTCCTCTTCACCTCACTCAACCTTGTAATTTCATCATCTCCACACATCTCCTTTAATCTCTCCCGTTTCCCGAAGACATTCCTCTTTCCTTCCTGTCTTCCTCTTTAGAGTGTCGTGGCGCATACTTCCTCCTTTCAATTCACACAAGAAAGGTTTAATAGCAGGGGTGCATTCCTCTATCTGGCTTCCCCTCGGCCCCTGTCAGTCTCTTTCATCCCTGCCTGTCTTCCGTCGCAGCCTCCATCGTCCTGGCGACGGAGCAAAGCCTTTAATAATATACGAGCTGCTCTCTTGGTGGCGGGAGCAGATTCCTTCAGGATTCAATCATGGCTGCGCTAATGAGATTAGCATGGCTAATGCACAAAGCAGAGTCAGCCAAGGCTCTCCCTCTCATCCTCTAACAAAAAGGTACAAGGCAGGGCGAATGCCAGGAGACACCACCGCGATGGGAGCAGGAGGAGATGGGTATAAATGAGCAATAAAGCCCCCTGCTCCATCTTGGCCTTACTGTTGGCGGGCGACTAGAGAATGGAATGGAACTTCCCTATGACAGGTAGCTAAAGTGCGAGCTGCGTGCGTGTGCGAAGAATGAGCAGAAGACTAGAAATATGAGCTGATACACAAGCTTAGACTGAGAGAAGGGTTGCCTTAAAGCTAGACCATTGTGTTAAACACCTGTTGAGAAACACGCCCAGACACACACACTGTAAATAGAAGCACATGCGTTCTGTTGGCAGAGGCTCTAACACAGGACGAGTCAGAGTACACGCAATAGTGAGTAAGCAACACTGAATACTAGCTAGGCAGAGATATCCTGCGAGAGAAGTTGTGATGCACTGACAGTCGGCAGTGAAAGAACAACGTATACTCATTTGTATCACCGTCCAAAGGCTGGTTGTGAGCACAGAATATTACAATTAAACAAATTCAATGTGTTTCTCTTCTGAACTGATATGTAAATATATCATGACCTTAAAATGCATTACTCTTACATTTCCAGGTCCAATATACAATACATGTAGGATATATTACTCGAAGGGTTTTGACAAACATTAAACTGAGGGTGAATCACTTTAAAAGACACATGTAAATGTAGCATTCAAATTAGGATGTATTGCTCAATGAACTAGACCGGAAGCGGCTCCAGCATGCTTGGATAGATAGATTTACTGCCTGTAGAAATATAACATTATTAAATTGCACAACAGCACATCTGAAACCACATTTCATATTGTAATTTCAGTGGCAATTCCATACATGCAGCTCAACATACTGCCACGCTTACTTGATATTGCGTTTTTATTAGATTTAACGTTCTGTTTTCGGTTCACCTCCGACATACAAGCCATCAAATCACAGCCCTTGAATGAGCAGCTGTACACCGCAACTACAGTGATGCTGTCAGAGAGAACAGCAAGACAGGGAGAATAACAAACATACATAAAACACACCAATATTGGGGAACCTGCATCTAAGACTTCCATCACTCAAGACAAACACTCATATGGACATGCACACACACACATACACTGGCACACGTCCTTATCAGATAACTCCAGTTACTCCTGTGCGGGAGCGTTTTCGTGCACTATCGTCATGTCGATCATGGAAGATGTGAAGTGAGGTGCACTGCAAAGCCTCGAGCAGCGATATGTACTTCACACACGTCAACAATAATGTTGCCTTCGCTGGCACTGGCACACACACACACACACACACACACACGCACGCACACGCGCGCACACGCACGCACACACATGCACACACACGCACACACACACACACACCGCAACAACAAAGATGTTTTGTGGTTTTTCCTGCCTAACCTTTAATACAGTTCCCCTTCCCTCTGTATGGGTAATAAATTACAGTTTTAGTTAATAGTTAGTAATAATACATTGTAACAGTAATGATATAATTAGATACAGTATATTAATGTATGTACAGTATGTACTTTAGACATGCTGTGGACTTGTCACAATAAAAGGCTACACTTAAATATGCACTTTTATCACACAATACGTTGCCACAAATGTCAGAAAGTTTGAGGAAGCGTGCACTAGGCATGATGACTGCAGGAATGTCCACCAGAATGTCATTTTTCAAGCTAAAACTGCACATTTTAGAGCATCCTTTTATTGTGACCTGTCACACCTTTACACTAATACCTTGATATGTCATATCTGTCAAGTGGGTGCACTAGCTTGGCTAAAATGGATTCTAACACATTTGTGAACACATTTTAAGAGAAATGAAAACTTTACTTTTGCAAAATGAGTGCGAACATGTGTTAGATTTATATTTTTATTCAGAATATACTACACAGCTGTGAAAAAATGGAAGCCTGAACCTAAAAGGCATAGTAAAGATATGTTTAGATGAAATGTTGACAGGACTTTATTCAAAAACATTCTGTTTTAGACTTATTTAACTTTATGAGATATTAAAATTGTCTTTCTGGAACTAAATTATTCAATTGATTCATATTATTCTTCATATCTCATTGGTTAAATGTAATTCCATTATTATCACTACTGAATGTCCAAATTAGATGTGTATCCTTTGTGACAATAAACTAATGTGTCATTCGGTCGCTGAAACAATTACAGAAAATAAATTAAAATGTACCACAAAAAATGTCTGTGTCATATAAAGTAAATTGGCACTTGCTGCTATAGCAACAAACTCCCTACTTTGTCAATCAACTTGGTTTGGGCCACATCGGGTTCCATATAAATCCTTCACATGCCAGAGCTTTTAACATTAAAATACCACCAGGCGCTGTCAAGTCCTCTAGTCGAGAAGAGCTTCAGGGGGAAGGCTGTCAGCTAAGGCTGACTGCCTTGTCAAACTGGCCCAGAGCACTTCAGCTATTAGAGATCCCATGCTTTGCTAGCAGACAGAAATGGCAGTGAAGCTATAGTGGAATGTAAGGGGTTTAAGCAGCAGAGCAGACGCAGGTTGACTTACCCGGCTAATGTGTGCTTCTTCAACAGTTTAGCAGAGTGTCTCATAGAAGGGGAAGGACACAGCTTCACCCCCGGGAAAGGACACCGTTGGCGGGGAAAAGGAGTGTGTTTTCTGGGGTTGCAGGATAGATGCTATAGGCAGTACTGTAGCTTTACTGAGTGACCTTGAACACAGCAAGAGCACAAGCTGTCTCAGGACGGTCTGATCAATGTGGTCCCTGGTGGTTGTGTGAGGTCTGTTGGCCGGAAGCAGATGCTGTCCAGACGTTCGGATCTTGGCTGGCCAAAGCTACAAAACAATGGAAGAACACAGCGTAGCAAGAGCTTCATTAGCATGATTTAAATTACATTTCAGAGAGAGAGTGGAATGCAAATGTTTGGAAGCGACAGAGATAAATATCAAATCAATGAGAAATTTAAATTAAACAGACGTGTCCAATCACATGCTCATACACCAAGAAGCCATTTCACTGGTGTTTCAAAATGAGTTTTCCATATATTCCACCAGTTATCAGATCACATGCTAAATTGCTAGATTGTGTCTCGCTATGTGTGCACGTCAGTGTCTGGTGTAATGGAAAGGAGAAAAAGCTCTATTTCACAGAGCGCAAAGGCATACACACATGTAACAGATTAGTTTGAAAAACCATCTTGTTCATGTCTAATGTAATGTTTATTTGCAATGTAAGCAACAAAAACATGCATTCACAGCTGAAGAAAAGCATGTGTGGCTGTCGGTGTAAGATGAGAACGTGTGTTTGTGCATGCATACAATCATGTTTCACATAGGCATGGGTTTGTGTAGGAGGTCTGGCAATAAGGCATCACATGCACATTATAACATGATATTATATATATTTATCACTGTATAAGATAAAACAAATATTAAAGTGTAAGAAAGAATATGAAAGAGGAGGAAGGAGAGAGAGAGAGAGAGAGAGAGGGGGGGGAAGAGAGAGGGAGGGAACTGTGTGGAAAAGAATGAATGAGCAGAGAGTTCTGCTTTAGAGCGCTGCCTGCAGGGGAACAACACCAAACTACAGGAACAGGAGGAACGACAGAGGCCCACGATGATGAGAGATGACTAGGGAGAGAGGGAGAAAGAGAGAAGGTGTGGAAGGAGTAGACAGGCAGACAGACAGGCAGACAGACGATAAGGATGAAATGCAAAAGCGGAGAGGGTGAGCGAAGAGGGGAGCAGGAGAGAGAGGCAGATGGAAGAGGAAAAGAGAAGCACAGGGTCAGAGGTGAAAGATGAACCATAAGGAATAGTGGGAGAGGGGCCGAGATAGCAGAAGAGAGAGAGGCAAGCGAGAGAGTGTGGGGGACAACAGCAGGTGGGTTTGAGGATGAGAACAACACATTTGGCAATATACTGTAGGGTGTATGGAAACAGACTGTGAAAGACAGGGCAGGGGAATAAGACACCTGGAGGGCCGCAACGCGAGCACGCACGCAATTAACATGCAACACGTAAAGCAGAGACACACACACATATATATATATATATATATATATACACCCACACACCCCATGAGATAACAGCGCCAAAAACAGACAACAAAAGCAAATTTTACACAAACAAAAAATACACAGCACATTTACACACATGCACCGACAACACAGAGGCACCATCACCAGTGTAAAAGTGTTTCCGAATTGTCTTCTTTTCTCGATAAAAGACGTATGAAAAGACCTATTTGTGCGGCTGTTGTATGTTTTAATAACATTTTATCATATGGATACATATACATACATTTACATTACGTAATGTAGGATAACAGTTTATCAAAGAAGGCATCGGCATAGGTTTCATTTGAACATTGACATATTCTGGTCATTTGTTTATGAAACAATTAGTGCCTTTTTATTTGGGTGGAGGACGAACTATTCTAAATATTGCGAGGGGTCCCCTGGATTCCCCTGAAAAGCTACTGTACTCTAGAATATGTTAGAAGCATGAACCCCATGACGACAATATCACATTTCCAAACTACTTTCTGACAATACAGTACATTTGCAAAATTTGAAATTATGGTTCAATGGCTTAAATGTCAAATCTATGGAATGTTTATAAAGTAAATAATAAAGTTTATACATTTGTTGTAATGGAAGCAGATACATTATTAGTGTTTTAGTGTCCGCATCAGTTGAGCTGACAGATACTGTCAAGACTACTTGTCTGAACACACACTCCATTTATGTACAATTGTATGTATACTACAATTTCACCACATACACTACTGACATTAAATTCACAAATACATATACAAATATGTATTTGTACAAACATACATATACAAATATGTATTTGTATATGTATGGCTGTGATTTGAAGTGTAGCAGTGATGAACCTCTGAATGAGAGCGGCAAATACTCTTGGGGGCTACCCGCTGTCCCCCCGTCGGCCACTGCCAACGTGATACTTCCCCGGACAACATAGTGCAGGAGGCTGGTCAAGCTTTTATAATGACGGAACATGCAGAAACTGTGCAGAGGAGGAAGTCATAGTTAGTATTAGTCAAAGTCATATTAGTCAAACAAGAAGAGAGCTTCTTGTTCTTGTACGTTTACGCTGACACACAAGAACACAAGAACAGACCCAAGAAAATGCAATATTGACATACCAAAGTTTGGTTGATTGACAGCTTGGGGGGGCGCTGTACTCATGCACATGCACAAGTATCGTACTTGGTAAAGTTGAATGTTTTCATAAACCACAGCAGAAGCAATCAGATTCTTTGCTTTTCTCAAAGCATTTTTCTAAATGAAAAGTGCCATATGGTCTACAAAAACTTATTGCCAAGACAATACTTGTTTTGAGAGGTATCATGGCTATACTTGGAATATGATAGGGGCAATATAACAATGAAACAATATAATGCAGAGTGTAATACTATGCAATGGAACCTCAGTACCTCCTAACCACCTTAACGAGACCTGCAACACACACGAACGCACACACACACACACACACACACACACACACACACACACAGCTGCATACTGTAGTAAACCATGACATCTACTGTGGTAACCTGGATAACTCCCGACGTAAGGGGATACGCCCTCGGCACGGCCTAGTGTGGGAAGGAATCAGGAAGAGATGATCGAGAGAGAGCAAGCGGGGAGGAAGGAAGGCTAGTGTCTACTAAACCACAGTGACCTCGGAACATCGGCTACGAACATAACAGTTGGACATCAGAAGGCCTTACATTTAGAAATAAAACCCTTGTTGAACTCACCTCTTGCCTCAAGGTTTTATTCCTCGCCCCTCGGGAGGCCACACTACACACATGGTGTCCAATGTGTCGAGAGAAAAAATAAAGGCTAGTGGGAAAGACAGCCTATCATGTAACATGTACGGATAACAAGCGCATTTCCATAAGACAAAAGCAAGTGTATGTAAAGCACATGTTTACCATTACTCTGTTGTCCCTGGCAACCATTGACCGATCTCAAACTATTTCCCCCTAGTGTAAAGCTATTCCTTTGATACAACACAAGTGTGCCCCAACTCTCTCTCTCTCTCTCTCTCTCTCTCTCTCTCTCTCTCTCTCTCTCTCTCTCTCTCTCTCTCTCTCTCTCTC
>JAODOY010003864.1:0-20512 GCA_025399855.1 Forbesichthys papilliferus
TTGACCAGTTGCTGTGAAGTATGTTGGATTGCGTGGAGCTGGGATGTGACAAAAATACAAACTAACTTAAGACTAGAATCTATTTGATAATATGATATTTAGAATAGAATCAAACACACTCAAACAGTATGAGGAATATATGTACTATCAGATAGTACATATATTCGCTATACTGCGTTAGTCATGAACCAATGGCAAACCTTTACACACATCTTCTAAGGAAGAGCAGAGCTCTGATCAAACAGACAATAGTCAGCACCCCCATGCACATCCTGGGCATTCTCTCTGGCAGCATCATGAGTAGGGCCAGCAAATGCGTTCGCAAGATATGCATGTCACGGGCCCATCCTGTGTCAAACGTGCATCTATAGTCTGCTTTGTATTAAAAATAGTCTATTTTATAAATGTTTTTTAAGTGTTTAAGTGTTTGTCTATTTGTTTCCTTTAGTTAATCGGCGTTGGAACCAGCTGATAGAAAGAGGCAGAGGCTTTTTGATTGTGATTATACCTGCAAGCAAGAAACAAGTAAGGAGAGCCAGAGCCATAAAGAGAGAGAGAAAAAACGGTCCATTGGAGTGTTGGAAGATGATGCGTCATCTTCCAACACTCCGAAGGACCGTTTTTTCACAGCAATGGCGGATTGTGGAGCTTTTAAACAATTCCCGGAAGTCAGCCGCAAATACTGAAAGTACCTTATACATTATTCTGTAGATATAAACCCGGTGCATTTATTGACTGCTAATTACCAAATAGATTAAGTTATATATCTGTATATATCGATTCAAAAGCACTATTTGCCTCTCCATGAACCATGTGACACCTGCAAACTTCTAATCTCTGTTGGTGCTACTCTATCTTTCCATGGCTCTGGAGAGAGCTATTGGAGGTCCTGGTTATTTGAAAGGACTTTGCCTAATGTGGTTGCTTTTGTAGAGTTTTTGTTGAGTTATTTTGGGGGTTTGTTAGGCTGGTGCTCTACCTGCCATGTACTGACTCAAATCAAATCAAATCAACCACGCCTGGACTGCAGAAGTGCGTGTGCTTCAGTTATTGTGCTATCGCCGCTCGGCCAACCTCACAGTGCTAAGCTGTGATTCCCGACCTTCCTCCTGACCGCCTTGGCCATGCCCATCCCAGGCCACAGCTCATGCTGCTGGCTCTCAGGCATAGGCGAGGAGACTACCTGAGAGCCAGAGTGCAGGCTCAACAGGTAACACATACTCTCCTACATGTATTTAATATAGTATACTTCATTTGATCTTTTTACTTGATTGGGCTGATCCACACTACAGAACACACTAGGGCTTAAATACAAGTTGACAAGACAGACAACTGGCAGGTGAAATCAATAACACTCAACAAGGGCAAGACTCTGAACACAGGGAAAACACGGACTGGACCACAGGAAAAACACAAGGAAGGGAACAGAAGAGGGAACACGGGAGGCGGACCGCAGGACGTGGTAAATGCAAATTTTCAACTCTTTGCATATACAATATATGGTATATACAGTATAAAATAACATAACTTGCTTTTCAACCGCAGTAAATAACTTGTTTGTGTTTTTTAACATTATTGCTCGGTTTGTTGTTACATTTACTTTTGATTATATTTACAGTATTTGGCAGACACTTTTACTCAAAGTGACTTACATTTGACAATAGTTGGACAGGTCATACAATAGTATGGAAAGGTGTAGCAGTGTACAGTATCATACTATAGGCCTATATGTTTGATACAGACACTTGTCTGTTACTGACACGTGTCTCTGAATAATTGAGATGATTTCTAAGACTGGTAGCTGTAATAAACATCGTCAGCAGCAGAGGTAAACCTTTCCATGTCGTAGTTTTCATGAGAGCAAGTGACATCGTAGATTTTGCGATTGCACTTTTTATGAAACTTTCCATACTGGCTGAAGCAATGACGGCCATATATCTTTGCCTGTTTAAACTGTAATATTGCCAAAGTGGGGCTGTTTACTGTGTACTAACCATATAATGTCACCATACAAGATATTGGCGCATACATTAAGAAGAACATTAATTGCCCAAAATAATTTTGAACAGGACACAAATGTAAATTAAGATGTTTTACAGTGACCACCTCGTGAACTAGTTGAGCAAATGTAGTGCATAAATGTCATAGTCTCTCTCTCTCTCTCTCTCTCTCTCTCTCTCTCTCCAAAACAGACACAGTATGTTTCATTCTGCAATAAGGAGTTATATAAAATAATAATAATACGTACGTTGCTTGGTCGTTAAGATGGTTGTTTGGCTCGTTGTAACCAACGTAGTCAACACTGTAGTGGAGTTGGATTCTACAAAGTACTAAAAAAACATATTTGTTTACACAAGGGATATACTGTATAACAAAAACTATTGAAATCTCTGCATGCATTAATAAGCAACCATCAAAAAGAAACTAACATCAATACTATTTCTGCTTTTTCTATTGTCAGAACTGTCACGTGAAGTTGTAACTTCTTCAAGGATATTCAAAGAAAGTGTTAATTCTACGCATCATCATTCTGGAAATACATTACAGAAAGTTTCTTATGTAAGTATTGTGTGTACAGTATTAAAAAGGGCATAACAAGGCTGTATATTACTAAAATCTGCAATACTGCAATAAAACATCTTGGAGAAATGTCTATGCATATTGAGGTTCAAAATTAATATTTTTACTTAATTGTTATGCTACATTTATTAACACATTATTTACGCATATTAACAACATTCATTAATAAAAGATACACCATTTGTATTTTGTCTGCACACTTTCTCTTATCTTAACACTAAAGTTGTTTCCTCATTATTCTATTAGGAAGTTAGTTAGGAATATCTTTACAGACCGTATGAAACACACAGTATGTAAACTATCAAAACCCACCTGTTCAAGAGTGCCTATGACATTTGACGCTCTCAATTGTGTCAGATCAGATAAATTGTTTATTAAATATTAATTATAGTATGTATATTTCAACCAACTGTTTTATATCTATGTATTTGCTATGTAAGATGTCCTTGAGTGTTTAGAAAGACGTCCAAAATCAAATGTATTATTATTATTATGTTTCATAATGTTTGTTTTTACACTGTTGTCTTTAATAACAAACAGTCAGTTCTGGACCATTATGATGAGCATAACATTGTCTGCCCGTAATGCCCATACTAGAAGATGGTTGAAATCACATCTACCTAATCATGATCAGAGATAGAAAGACTACTCACCCACACATGACAGAGCCAGAGAAGGCAGAGCAAACCACAAGCAGATGCCATGTCCAGTAATACAGGCTATTGATCACACTGTTTCACAATGCTGCACACATAGTATCAACCAGTTGGCAGCTGTGAAGTCTTGCGGAAAGGTCCTATGTTGTCCCCTGCCAAATATGTGTTTATAAAAACAACAAGCTCTAAACTGAGCTGTTACTCCCTCCGGTCCAACATTCACTTTAATTACACCTGTGTTGACCTTTAATACACGCCTCGTCCTCCCGTCAAGCATGCCATCTAATCTGTCCAGTTGCATTTGAGCCTTATTCTTTACTTCTCTTTTTATGGGCGGCCACCTCTGTAGTGACACATCGCTCCGCCTGTTAATTCCTGGTTAACAGTTGTACTGCCTGATACAGCACTTGTCACCCATATCAGTTTGTCAAGTTTAAGATTGTTGTGGGTTATTGATGAAATAAACACACAAGGCAGCAACGATGAATGGGGATGTAACACTTCCCCATTCCCTTGATTCTGCATGCAACCACGTATAGAAATAAATAGCAAAACTAATATAAATTTTAAAAAAGGTAACAGTCGTGTATTTATGTTTGGTTTAAATCTGAGTGTTTATTACTGTTTAGCTTTATGGCGAGAAAGGAGACATGCAGGTTGAATCATAAAGCACTTTATTCTTGTTTGTGGTTTGAATTTGGATGATATGAGGAACTGTGCCCAATGCAATATAAAAACGCTCTAAACTAAATATATAAATGCTTCCTTAGCCTTAAATGGGTAGTTATAGATACAGTACATGCTTGTGTCTCAGTGGCACATTTGTATAAAAAAACAGGAAGAGGAATATGTGTCATAAAAGTTGTGGCTTTTATACAGCTCTATTTAGCTTTTTATGTGTTAAATGCTCCACCTGTATCAGTGGACTTTGAAAGGAGCTATTGTGTTAGACACTTTATCTATATCTACATCAACAGTTAAGTGGATTGAGATTTCTTCACAACCGTTTCAATTCATCAACAGTGTTGTGTGTGGTGTTAAACGGTACATTAAAATAGCCCTTAATGACGTAACATTGTGGAGTTTTCTAAACATATAAATATTTTTCAGGAAGGTGTTTGTTGACATATATTAGTGGTTTGTTAACCACATTTATATTTGTGGTTACTGTATGTGTTGTGGAAGCATTTAGGGGACCTCCAGTATAAATATATGCCTACAGATATCGGTACCAAATGCATCTATGTTTAGGGTTCTAGTACATCTGTAGTCCAGGTACTATTGACAAATCACGTTAGTGTGGAGAGCCAAGAGGCCAAATACATCAACCAAAATGTAATTTCTGAAAAAGATGGCGATGGTTCAACTCAATTCTCATGTCTCATGTTGTATTGCAGAGTCAGCCTTCACTTACATCTGCCTACTTGACAGGAGATATATTTTGATTGACATGCACAACTACACCTCAATAGCCAAATTCGACATTCAAATTATATTGAGGAATTTGTTGGGAAACGACAGGAGTCTGGCTGATCTTTTAAGTTGTTAGGTAAGTAGGCTATGGTTTCTGCTTAAAATAAAAGGAGACTGAACTTGGTACAGTAAATGCAGCACTGCAGGAGTTGTGTATATAGGCTTGGCCTTGACAACGCTAACACTATTACTACATAACTCAACACCTGTGTGAGACAATGTACTGTATGGTTCTCCTATTACCCATATCCCATAATACATATGAGGTGCCTGGTCATTGTCTATGATGGTGGTACTATTGATTGTCTTGTCTAATGTAACGTTACTATTTCTCTGACGAGTAATGTATGGCACACAATGGATTCCCAGAAGTCCCAGTAAATAAATCTATCTTTATATCTACTACACTTCCTGATAGTGTTGTCCAGCGTACAGGGTTTTATGTATCAGATTATAATTATTTTGTTTGTTTTCCTGCCTTCTTTATATTCTGAACACATTTCCTTGTTCCGCAGTATTTTAGGAGATAAGAAGATTTCACTAAAAAGCACAGCAGAGACGCTGGCGTCCACATAGTTGTACCAAGCGGGAACCTTTGGTGAAATGATGATCCAATGGCGAATTGCAAAAATGGGCACTTCCATGAATAGCCCCTTGAGGCCCCAAAAGGGAGTCAATCCCTACAGAACCCCGTGTTAAAATGTTAAAACGTTTCCGCGTTACAAACATTTACAACTACCTTGTTAAAAAAACGGTTTTGGTTTCTCAGTTTCCCCATTCATGATAACGGGGGGAGAATTATATAACTCATCAGTTGAATATATATACCTACTGATACATTTATCTCAAGGAGCTACATGTGGATTCGGGTACTGCAAAAATGGCAGCCAGGGACAGCACAGTTTAGGTTTCAACCCTGATCTTTAGAAAACCTACAATATGAATGGGTGATGTCCATTCAACTTGCTTGGTTGTACTTCTAGAGGGCCGAGGGCATGCGATGGTGGACAGGTAACTGGTTCTCAAACTTTCTTTGGTTTATGTACCCTTTCAATACTTTCACAAGCCCAAGTACTTCCGCCCCCTTCCCCCCCTGAATGTCAATGGTTAGCCTAACAAGACCATTATGCTCTAAAGAGCTTCAGTTTGGCTTGAATCAGTCTGGAGATCTTAGAAAGTGTGTGGCCAATCAGCGTCATACTGTTAACTATGGGCGTGGCTTAGGTGTGATGAAGGCGACTTGAAAAACAACTCGAAAACATCACTGCTTACAGAGATGAACTTAGATGCTACAACATAGCATCGGCTCTATTTGATATTTATTAGAAGAGCAACTGCTTTTCTCAATGGAATATATGTTTTCACTCTTCTGCAAGAGTGGAATTAACAACAAACTCTGCTGGTTCACAGGTTTGTCCAATCACCTGCCAAATGTTTGAAAGTGCCTGCCCTTTTAAAATAGTTTTAATGTACAGCTCCCCAGATGGATGTGTCTAACAGACCATCTTGTGAGTTAGGTTAGTCCAAGCTTGCTTCAAAGGTAACAATTAAACAATGTGTACGTTTTAATGGGTAAAAGAATAACAAAAGAATAACAATGTTATTGTCGTCATTGTCTATTTATAGGTCTAAATAGAAGTTTAAAGTATAATTGTCACATACCCACTCTTTATACCTGTGTGCCACTATAGAAAAATATGTAGCAGAAGAGACTATGCTTGACATTACTTTCTATGTAACATTGCATCCTGTGTGTGTGATAGGGCAGTGTAAGAAAGAGGAACGATGTACTGTTGTGTGTTAACCATTATTCAGTAATGTAATGGCATGGGCTTATAATAGAAAGGTGCGCACAGAGTCCTGATAAGGAGGTGTGTTATGTACAGTAAGCACTTTGAGGAAATGTGTGTTTATAGCGAATGCCAAAAGGTACTGGTATGGAGTATGATAAGTTATGTATGAGTTTGGTCTTAGGTCAGTAAAGATTTGTTCATTATTAGTTTTTCTTCTTTAAGTAAATACTTCACACCAGCTCTGAGCCTGGCTCCACCCACTTCTCAACTTTAAAAAATACAAATAGGCAAATATGTAGTGAAGGAGCTGACTAAAGGAAGGGGGGGGGCTTGTATTTCCATTTCCATTTCCATTTCCAGCATTTGGCAGACGCTTTTATCCAAAGCGACTTACATTTAGTACATTTGTCAGTAGTTGGACAGGTTGTATACCAGCAATTATAAGCAAACAATATTTTAAATAGAACAAATTGCAGCATAATGTCATTATACCTATTACACATAGTCAAACAGGCCTGTGTGTGGTTGTATTCAGACCATAAAATTCAGATTTATATCAAAACGGTGCAGTCCTAATATTTAGTTGACAGCTCAAAAAACAATTTAGGGTGCAGTTACACTTTAAAGGTATGAGCAATTGTAAACATAGTTTTGTCATATCCACAAAACACATACATAGCGGTGCAGACCGCACACAACAACAATATCCTATCCTTTTCCATGCCAAAATCTGGGGACATCATCTGGGGTGACCATATAAGACAGATAAGTGAAAGAAATTCATTTGTTTACACTATAAGGAGAGTTCACGTTTCTATGTTCCAGTTTATTTCAGAAAATATTTGTACTAAACAAATGCATTACAGGAGTTGAGTTAAATATACCCACCAGTAAAGCAGCTGGTAATATCCAAGATACATGTTTATTGGTCTCGAGTAGCAAGTGTGAAATGCTTACTAGTTCAGACTTTACTTCAAATACAGTCATTAACATATAAAGTCAAGTAAAACAAGAATAAGATAACATACAGTATAGGGCTACATTACAATAGACCTATGCAAAACTGTAAAGGGGACATGTGAAATATCTTGAAACAGAGCCAGTTACATTTTTCAAATGAAGAATTGTCATGAGGCCAAAATTAAAGTACTTGACACTGAATACAGACCAAATAGTAACAGGAAGAATTAGTGACCAAAATAGAGGAAGAGTGCTTTATCTGTGTGGTTATGGTAGAATGAGGTCATAGTAGGCGAAACCGACGTTCACAAGGAACAGCAAAACCCTCAACTAAGAGAAACGACTTATCATACTCACAGGACAAAGTCCATCTCCTTTTGCTTGGGTAACAACATGGTGTTTGTGTCTATGGCCACGGCTCCGTACTACAGTGCATTCAAACAACATGGCTTTTATGGAGTACACTAAAACACAGTTTCCCCAACAAATCAAAAATAACTTTACAGTTTGCCCAGTTCCAGTTTATCGGCAACTTGAGATTTCACCGCTTTGTGAGCAAGTACTAAGCAATCACATACCAGTAGAGGGCGATAAAGTAGCAGCCAACTGGAAACATCTCTGCTATTCTGCCATCTACCGGCAGATATTTTTCTTGTGGCCATTAATAATAATACATTTTATTTTGGACGCCTTTCTCAAAACTCAAGGACAAAAGGACTACGTCACAATGTGTTGAAGACTCCCATGTTATGTATGCTAACATAAGAAATACGGGCAAAAATACAAACGTTCACACCCTGATAGCTTTTGATTATAGATATAAAGATAACAGGTTTTCATTTTAACATTGTTGAATACTATTCGAAACTGTGTGCGACACCTTTGTTTGAACTCATATATCAGCATATCCATACTATATTCCGCAATAAATACTGTTTCAAAAATACGTGACGTAAGCTGCGAGCTGCAGGTCAGACGGGGTGCAACCCTGCAGACCCACGTGACCGGCGAATAACTGAACGCGGAGACATTTCATTTTATGTATATTATATTGTGCGTATACATAATTACATTACTTGATAACCCGTTACAATCTGGAGGTAGAGCTAAGTATATATATTTATGTATCGCAGGTGAAAAAATGTATGTGGTTAAGATTACCAGGGGATAGAGCTTGCAACCGGTCACGTGATGTCTACTATATATTTTGTGGTCCCACCATGGTGGGGTAGATGCAACCTGCGAAATCTGATGTCTGCAAGACCTGCGACCCAGTAGACTACCACGCATCAGTCCAACCTCAAGACCTTCTGGAACAAGTTCTGCACAAGGGGTGTTGCAATATATTACCTTATCCGCTAAAGACAAAGGTCCTTTTTCAGGTTTGGGTAAGTACCGTGTCGACCCATCCCGAGGACAATGAACGAACTCATACTCAACTCATACATACAAGTGACATTTTAAATATTACGTTTTGATTACAACCGAAAACCCCGACGTTTTAATACAGCAATTGTCTCTTTATAAATAATGCTGAGAACTTCATTGTAGAAATGCAGTCTGTGGTGAAACACAACTTCCACGCCGATTGCGAAGCAGACCTCAACAAGCTGATCAACACCAAGCTTACTGCATCTTACACTTACACGGCCCTGGTACGACTCCACTAATGATCGTGATGACTTGAAGCCTGCTGCTATTATTGATAGTAATTATACTCCGTAAATCTTAAGCATAGGTTAAACAGCTTTGGTTGGACATTTCTCCAGTTATTCCTATAAGAATAATGATATGCAAAACGGGGACTGTAGTAATGTCACTCACTGGGATTAAAGGATGTGTGGAAGATGACTAGATTAGGACAATGGATGACTGCACAGACACTTGTCATTCCCTTTCCTATAGGGGATGTACTTTGACAGGGACGATGTCGCCTTGCAAAATTTCTCCAAGTTTTTCCTGGAGCATTCTGGGAAGGAGAGGGACCAGGTGGATAAGCTATTAGAGTACCAAAACATGCGCGGTGGCCGCATTCTTCTCCAGGACATCACAGTGAGTCTCCACTGATCGTCAAAGCAGAGTTCTTCAGATCACCTAGGCTGTTGTTCGTTATTGCAAATTAGAACTAGCTTCAGATTTGAGCTTCCCCTTATTAACATGATTTCTAGTGTTGTTGTTCCCCAGTATTCATTCCCGCTGATGTGACGAGCGCTTTCCTATGCATATCTGTTTGTAAGGTTGTTGTGTTACCCTTGTCCTGTGGTAGAAACCCAGTAAAGAGGACTGGAAGAATGGCCTGGACGCCCTGTCATTCTCCCTGGCCTATCAGAAATCTCTGAACACCTCCATCTTGGATGTCCACCGCAGAGCTGGTGGCCACAAGGACCCTCATGTGAGTTTCCTTTTAGCGCTCCGTCGAATACTTGGTGTCTCCATGACCTTCTGCTACTAGAGGTCATGCTGGAGTGTAGGGCGCCTCGATTTTGCAGAAAATTATAATCATGATTATTTTGGTCAGTCTCTAACTCCGCTAAGGTTAGTCATTGACTTTGGAAAGATGTTTCATTTAATGCAGGTGAAAACACTCTTACTACTTTTCACATTGATAGTTCACTTGCACCTGCGAGGGGTGACGGTGCGCCTGTCATTCAGAACACAAGACAAGAGTTTACTTGCTGTATGTGTGTGTGGAAAACTAAATTAAAGTTCGATTGCACAGCCCTACCGGAGCACCAGCTGGTCAGACTAAAACCAAGCCTTCATAGGTCACACAAGAGCTAGAACATGCACACACTGGTCCCTATGAAAACCAAGAACAGGGAGTGAGATCGCTCCGCGTAGGACGCATTACTACTATGTATGTTTGTATGCATGTCCTAATGCAAGCTAGCATTTGCCCTAGCTTGTTATATCATCCCTGTTTTTCACATCCTTGTCACTTCCTTCGCAGCTGTGTGACTTCCTGGAGCAGCACTTCCTGCCGGCGAGCCACGACACCATCAAGATGCTGGGCGACCACGTGAGCAGCCTGTCGCGCCTGGTCACCTCAGACCCCCAGGGCGGCATGGGGGAGTACCTCTTCGACAAGCACACCCTGTAGGGCGGCCGTTTTGTCTCGAGTGCTTGGGCGTTCTTCCGTTACATGATGCCAAGCCCTTTCCATGGCTAGTTCTCACTAGTGAGTGGAACATGACAAGCCACAAAACAATCTCCTGTAGTTCTATTTGTGGCAGGCCTCCCATCTTTGGTGCTAGAAGTGAAATCGTAGCCTTTTTTTGATGAGGATCTAGCTGTGAGTGCACTTTACCACACAGACCAGTATCCTGCCACTACAGTCCTGAGCAGTTTTGTAAAACCCTTAGCTCGTCTCACTCATTTGTGAAACAGTTCCAAATGATTGCTTAAATAAATAAAATGTTGCAATTGACGGCTTGCTGTGTGCTGAGTATCTCCTGGTAATCATCTGTCGTGTGTGTGTACATGCCCCATACTTTGTGTAATCTTGTGCTTGCACACAGAACCACATGCCAACTACAGCATAGATAAACACACTGAAGGTTTGCCTACTCATGCTGTTATGCGTCCAAAGTGGTCAGTTAAAAATGCCACTCTCTAATTTAGAAAATGACCAGTCTTGAGTTGAGCGGTTACGTGTCCTTGGAGGCAGAGTTGTTTGTTTCAGATGCCCTCTTGAGATACACCTGCCAAGACAAAATTGTGAAAACAAATGCTGGCCTTAGATATAAAATAATTACAAGTAATGGACCTATGTATTAAAATTGGCTTTGATGCCTGTGTTTACATTGTATCCCTGGAGTAGAGGAAGTCTCATTTTAGCTCTGCAATATTTCAGTGTTGCTGGACTGATGCAGCACCACTGCATGCAGTGGGAGATTACCAGTGTTCTAAAATCAGAGCTGTGTTTCCCACAGTGAAATGATAAGCTTGTGATTGACAGGAGGGACTTTTCCCCTCTCTGTAAAGTAGTCCATATATGGATAATCTACTGGGGGGAGGAATTAGTGAGGACCCGATACAGCTCAATCTCTCGTCTGGGGTGGATGACCTCCCAACACCGACTCCCAATGTCCCATCACTGTAATGAACCCACCGGCACCTTAAGACTCCACCATGGTCTTGTCTTCAGGTGAGAGCATGACAACAGTCTTGGCTTGCCGTCTGCCCTCTCAGGCTTGTCAGGCAACAGATGTGTCTCTGACCCTCACACTCCCCCCTCACACGGGGGGAGTGTGGGCAAAGCTTAATCCCGACACTGATTTGCTTGTGTTTCAGACCGGGTTCTGGGGAAGGGGTGGGAATAGCACTCAGATTATTTGTGTGTGTGAGATCAGCGAAGGTAGACGTCTAGTTTCACTCAAATTATCAATAAACAGGAGTTTACCTGAATTCATTAGCAGGTAAGAAATTGTTTATATTGAGTTATGGGTGACACAAATAACTGTTCTTGAAGTAATACGTATTTGAGGAATATGTGGAATACCGGCGTTGAGATGTGTATGTGGGATAACTATTCAAAGTTCTAAAGTGGTGTTAAATAAATCCATATAAATAATCCCAAAATTTAATTTATGGGAGATATTCAATCCCATTTCCAAATGATGAGTTTTGATCGTTAATTCTTATTGCTTAAATTAGATGAAATCATTATCCCTCCAAATCAAATCTCATACTAACTAGAAATATATCCGCTTGTCTTGGAAAAGGGCATTCCAGAGATTCAGACCGAAACCATTTTTAGGGGTCTTATAGTAGAAATAAACTAAAGATTATGCGCATAGAGAAGAAGGTGGATTATTCGTCGGCCATGTTGTGCATCTGGTCCAGAGCCTGCTGTTGGTTGTGACGCAGAAACATATATGGCTTACGGCGTGTAAACACAGCGCTTTGGCCTCTGTCCTGATGTTGTGTGGCACACTTAAAAGCCAGGATAGTTCTGGTTCAAACGTGATTGGGCCCAATAAGCTTTCCGTTTCATTTCAATTTATATTTTTGTGGGAGGGATATGGAACGAGAGTGGAAAAAAAAAAATATTAGTCTTCAGTTTCAGTGCAATTACAATTAGGTATAATTTAGCTGATGCTTATATCCAAAGTGGCTTCTCCTTGGTTGGAATATAGCACCTCCACCACACAAACACGTCCTCCACAGCTCTCTCTCTGTTTAGGTTTGAAACTAAAATCAAGTATAGCGATAGTTCGGGCAGGACAGAAAGTCACCATGCATAATCTCAAACGTCAGATGATCGCAATCATCTTATTGTCATCTGATCTCAGTGACCAGCCTGCTCAGCTGATCACAGCAAATTATAGGATTGGTCGTCGTTAAACGTCGTTAGCCAACACATTATTAGATTAGAAGGTGGGTGGGGCGCACAAAATGGCCTGATCCAACAGGGTTGCTGTTTATGTTGACTGACGCGCCATTAAACAAACAGTGTGTCCACGTTTGAGGGGAAATATGTCCCACATTAGGCAGCACACACACACACACACACACACACACGTTTCCATCCCTCTGACAGTTGTTATGAGGTGGGCCAGTGCAGATCTCCGGGTCAGAAGGGCCGCGGCGCCCTCAGAACCAGAACCTGAACCAGAGCCGGTGGCACCGGAGCACGCCCACCGCGAGCACAGCCACCCAGAACCCCACCCAGACCACCCAGAACCCCACCAGGAGCACACCGAACCCCACCAGGAGCACACCGAACGCCACCCGAGCCTCGACCACGACCACATGAAGAATAAATTTGTTAACGAACTGGAGAAATTCCCAAGTAAGTGCCTCTGCTACCCCCGCCCCTCTGCTGCAGGAAACAAAGTTATTAAATAACATATTGAATAATTGGGGGGAAGGGGGGGTATTATGCAGCAGCAATACAACTGTTTAATTTTGAAGTTTGGATTTGTGCTATTTTTGTGCTTATCCCTGATTGGTCCCGTGAATCTACCTTGCCTGTCAATCATACGCATCATTTGTCATTGAGCTTCACAACAGCCGACCAATGGGCTCCAAAGGGAGGGAAAAGCGAAAGGAAAGGGGGGGTTTGGGTTGCCGATTTGCAAAATAGTTCAAAAGCTCTTTCACAAATGTGTTTTACCTAGCTCTCTTAAAGCTGACGCTTTAATGTCCTACCTACAGCAGCTTTAAAGCTGTACTGTGCTGTTAAATGGCATACATGGCAACACACTTCAGTCAGTGGTAAGATCATTATTTAGACAAACAAACAATCTTTTGTGTTGTCAGTTTATGGGCAGAATGCATGTCGAACATGTTGAGCTCTAAACCAGTTCAGCCACTGAACCGTAATCGTCATTCTGAATCCTGCTGGCACCAACATCTGGTAGTGTAGTATGTAGCATGGATCTATCAGCTATTATTTATGATTCACATATGGTTTCTCAACTGAGGACACCTTCCTCACCACCATAACACAACCATGGGAGCTATTCATCATTTCCACATTTCCACACAGTACACTACAGTAATCATATCACAAATGATATCGCCTAATATTCTCTAAACCTGACACACGAACTACAAAAACAAAGGACCAGTAAAGGGACCTTGGCTTGTAGTTTTAGAGAGTCAATCTACTTAAATCCATCATAGGTATGCAAAACAGCAACCTTGTGAAGTGAGAGAAAAGCACGTAGATGCGAGGCTGATGTTACCATGGCTAGCAGGGCGCGGAACAGAGAATTAGCCATTGGCTGTGTATAGAAGGAGCGACGTGTTGCAGCCCTGGAGCCTGAACCAACACAGGAGCAGGACGAACGGGTGTTAGAAGCAGAGGAGGTTGTGTAGGTGGGGAGAGGAGCCTAGAGGAGCGTAGAGGAGAGGAGAACAGCAGCAGGAACACAGCGTTGAGAAGAGAAAGGGGACCATGGTCCCAGACGAGGGGGGAGCAACTCCAGTGGACCGTGTTGCGCACGACGAGGTCACCACGACGACGGAGGTGGGACGAGGGGTTCACCTTGACAAGGCCAGCGTTGTGTTTGTCTCCACAGTGCCAACATGGCTGGTGGGAACCCTGGTGGTCATCATCATGGTTCTGGTGGGGTGCTGCCTCTTCTGCGCCTTCAGGAAATGCTGCGGGAAGAAGAAGAAGAAGAACAAGAAAGTGCGGGAGAACCGGGCCGCTAAACGGAGAGAGACCAAAGAGGGAGAGGGAGAGGCTGGTGAGAAGGTACGGGGTCTCAAGGAACAGGTAAGCTCATGAATGCACTGTGTGTGCACGCACCCAGGGTTGGGCAGTACCTAGTAACTGTAATGTTATTACTTTTTTAGTAACTAGTAGTGTAACTAATTACTATTTCCAAAACGGTAATGATATTACAATTACAAATGCTTAGTAATGCTGCATTACTGCGTTGCAAGAACGAGCTTTCTGGTCCTAGCAAACTTAGGGTAGTCTAATTGAACCAACCTGTCAATCATCTGGTTTGAGAGGCTGCAATGTTTTCACTTTGGCTGATTGTCGACTCCTAAGGTTCATTATTGTTCCAATAAAGAGATTCAATTCTACAATGAGCTGCCTACACAGGTTGGCATTTTTAAGAAGGGGCGAGACAGGGTAGTGATTGTGAAAGTAATGTAGTAATGTAACTAATTACTTTTAATACCCAGTAATAAGTAAAGTAATGTTGTTACTTTTTGAAGGAGTAATAAGTAACTAGTAACTGATGTGAATTGCCCAACACTGCAAACACCATTGTTTATGTTTGGATGCAAAGTCAGGGAACCTCGTTAGTTAGATTCGGCTACGGTCAAACACACATAAGGCGTATAGCGTGCATTTGACGTGCACTCGTCAGAATCCCTTGCAGCCATAAATGACACACTTGACATTGTAAAAGGACACCTGAAGAGTTCAGATGCAAAAACATCTTCTATCTGTCCGTCTTCCTACAAAAACCTGACAAATAGTTTCAATATTGCCAATAAAAAAAAACTCAAAAATGTCAGATGTTTTTGCATTTGAACTCTTCACACCCAAGGCATGTCCTAACAGACATGTCACACGTCCTAACAGACGTGTCACACGTCCTAACAGACGTGTCACATGGCAGAATGCTGGGATTCTGATTGAGCGAGCTGACAAGGTGGCATCATTTGTGATATAATGTGGTTTCACCGAGGTGAAACGACAGGCGTGGTAACTTGGCTTGCACCAGCCGGCCTTTAGACATCACTTAGGTGACCAAAGCTGGACGCTGCCTCAGATTTAACAACTACGTCATGTTGGTGGTTTTCATGTTCTGAGGTGCCCACTGTGTGACTGTGCAAATACAGGCAGTCACCGTGTGGTTAAACCAGCCACGTCAGGTTATTTTAACCCAATTAGCAGCCATTGGTATTTTTCATGCACCCACCTGCCATTGTCCACAAATCACCCTATTATACAATGATTGTGTGAGTGCGTGCACGTTTTCCCAAGCAGGAGCATGAGGAAAAGAAAAAGGGTCTAGCAGTCGAGAAAGAGCAGGACAAGTTGGGAAGGTTGGAATTCTGCTTGGATTACAACTTTACAGAAGCACAGGTGCGTTCTTCACTGTAGGGTGTATCCGTGTGGGAACATTCTGTACACAACCGACTGGCCTAGTGACTGAACTCACCACAGTACCTAATAGTGACCGGTGTAGCCACACTCCATTGGGAAGTGTTATCATCTCTGGTTCATTTTGAAACTATTTGGGCAGCGTTGAACCAATCGTCAAACAGTATCGATTGCCTCATCTAGCTAACACCATTTCAAAACACGCTTGACGCATCATCGCACTAACCCACCCTTATTGGTCCGCCAGCAGCTATGGTGGCCGGGAAAAAAGCGATATATTTATATAGTGCCTTTTTCAGACCAACGTCACAAATTTCACATTTACATTTACATTTACTTCACATTTACAGATAAAAACTAAATAAGTAAATACAGTCAGCAATGCAAACAAGGTATCCAGACTATAATCTCTAGCTAAATGTTATTGGCTGAGAACAATAGTCGGGCGGAGCCAGGCTTCAGTTTATAGTGACCAAACACATCACACTGACACTCCAGTAGCAATTACTGCACATTGACAACACACTGTAGAAGAGTAAGTTCATTTAATGAAGCATTTATGCTTAGGTCTGTTTTGTGTGGCATTACGCAATCACACGTATATACCCACAACCTTTGAACCACTTGCACCTAATTGTTTGCAAATTCCAAAAGATAATGATATAATAATAATAATAATAATAATATGATAATGATGATTATATCTCCGCTCCAGCTGATCGTAGGCATCCTGCAGGCCCAAGACCTGGCTGCTATGGACATGGGGGGCACCTCGGACCCTTACGTTAAGGTTTTCCTCTTGCCCGACAAGAAGAAGAAATACGAGACCAAAGTCCAGCGCAAGAATCTGTGTCCGGTCTTCAACGAGACCTTCATCTTCAAGGTCCGTCATATTCACACGGTCACCTTGCTCCGTGTTCATGCAACAGAAGTTCTGTCTTTATCTGTAGTGAATGTCGTTGAAGTCAATGAATGGATGGATCTCTGCAGAAGCCTGGCAACAGCCCATTCATTTGACTCATTCATTAGTACTAAGTTGTTAGGGAGACTATTGATAGCCTGCTGTAAACAGACCCAGGATTAATTTCATGAACAGGGTCTGGACACACTCACTATTGTGAGTTGTTGTCAGTAGTTACCTCCTACTGCTAGTAGACCTCTGGTTAATATTCAATCTACTGGACAGCCTTTAAATAATCCTTCATCTATCACAATGTTATTTGAAACACTCACTTGACTTCAATGTCATTACAACTACACATCCCCATGGACGCTGGGCAGTCCACCAGCAAGGTGACTGTGGAATCGCTAATCAGGGAATTTTGATCTGAGAGCAATAGTGTTCTTCCTGAGCTGTATCTCTCACATGCCGTGTTTGTGGGTCTCAGATTCCGTACGCAGAGCTGGGTGGGAAGACGTTGGTGCTTCAGGTGTTTGACTTCGACCGATTCTCCAAACATGACATCATAGGAGAGATTAAGATCCCCATGAACAGTGTGGATCTAGGCCAGCCCATACAGCAATGGAGAGATGTGGAGAGCGGAGAAAAGGAGGATGTAGGCAATCTTTCAATTATATTTAGTCATTTAGGAGATTATTTTTTCCAAAGCGCCCCACTATTAAGATCTACAGTAAGTATAATTACAGTATTAAGATCTACAGTGATACAGTTACAGTGTATAGACCTACAGTGATACAGGTACAGTGTATAGACAGTGTATAGACCCACAGTGATACAGGTACAGAATTAAGACCCACAGTGATACAGGTACAGTGTATAGACCTACAGTGATACAGGTACAGTGTATAGACCCACAGTGATACAGGTACAGAATTAAGACCCACGGTGATACAGGTACAGTGTATAGACCCACAGTGATACAGGTACAGTGTATAGACCCACAGTGAGTACAGGTAGAAATTAATGTTAGACCCATAGTGATACAGTTACAGTATTAAGACCCATAGTGAGTAAACGGTACAGTGTTAAGTAGCGGGTAAGGGTCAAATATCTTTCTCTAGGATGCATTCAGGTAGCCGAGCATGTTGCCCATCTGATCCACAACCATTTGACCCTAACTGCTGTTTTACATTAACAACATTTAGCAGACCTGTGACTTCTTGTTAATGTAGTGTTAATAAAACGTAGTTGATTACAATGGCGTTGTCTTAGTAACATTCTTCCTTTTCAGCAGGAGAAGCTGGGCGACATTTGCATCTCCCTGCGTTATGTACCAACAGCTGGTAAACTGACTGTCAACATCATGGAGGCAAAGAATCTGAAGAAAATGGACGTTGGTGGTTTATCAGGTAATCTGTCTGACAGCAAAGCCTCTGCTGATGATAATAATAATAATAATAATAATAATAATAATAATAATAATAATAATAATAATGGTAATAATAATAATAATAATAATACATGTATGCTTGACGTAGTTTTAGTAGATCAATGTTTCATGTCTGTAGATAAGAGCTTCTTAATTAACTGACTTACAAAACGCTTATAATTTCTCATATGTGTTAGTTCTTAAGTACGGCATAATGTGAAATATATTATTCAAAGTATTATTGCTAAATCTGGTTTGCCTACCATCACCTATTGCATCTTAACCGTCCTGGAGGGGTGGATTCCTCCCTCTGTGGTCCCGTCCCAAGGTTTCTTCCCTTTTTTCCCCCCATGTGGTTTTTTGAAGTTTTCCCTTGCCCGGGGGGAGGAGCAAGTTAAGGGGGTGTTGTTTGTTTCCATGTGAAATGTAGGTCGTAAAGCCCGTTGAGACTGCAATGTGATTAAGGGCTATATAAATATAATTGACTTGACTTGACTTGACATGGTCTAAATGTGTGCACTGTACACCAGTTTGTTAATTTGTGAAGTTGATCAAGTATTGCCGCCCCCCTTCACGATACACCCTACTCACTATACAGCCAGTCAATGCTATTTGCACTGTCCTATTGGAAAATGCAGTCATGTCCCTGGAAAAGCCCATATCTGGAGAGCAGCATATGTTGCTCCAAAATGTGTATACTTTGTCTGCATTAATGGTGCACTCACAGATGTGTGTTACTCATGCCATAGACACTGGCATATCCCTTTGATAGACTGATTTGATATACTTCACAAATTGGTGTCTTCAGCACTCACACATGCCATAATAAGTTTAAATAAAGCAATGTGATTATGTTATATAATGGTAAACACAACTGTCCTAACTTTTTTGGAGTGAGTTGTAGTCATTAACATTCATCATTAGTGTATATTTTTACAAAACAATTAAAGTCACAAGGTCAAACGTCATATAATATGGCGTTGTACGGTTTGTGCTATAGTGCAGGCCCTAACCTTTTTGGAATTAAAGTTTGTATGTTGCAGACAGTATCCTATATTTAGGAGGACAATTGAATATGCAACTTTAGCGCACGCAGTCCAACTATTCACAACCAGGGCTTCTGGTTCTGAAACTCTGAAGGGTCAACTTGCAGCAGCTCAATTACAAGCATTACAAGGAGCACAATACAGTATGGTGTTGGGCCAGATGCCTAAACCCTGTAAGACAACTGGTAGAACACAGAAGATTTTTTACTGATAGACTACACTTTCTGACAGTTACTTTATTGCATGTAGTCTATGCTTTTATCCAGTGTGGATAGGCTGGTGTAATTTCAAGCTTGACATCCTATTGAAGCTCTTTCCACACTGTTGGCAGTGGTAAGGCTTCTCTCCATACGCTGGTGTAATTTCAAGCTTGAAATCATATTGAAGCTCTTTCCACACTGTTGGCAGTGGTAAGGCTTCTCTCCATACGCTAGTATAATTTCAAGCTTGAAATCATATTGAATCTCTTTCCACACTGTTGGCAGTGGTAAGGCTTCTCTCCATAAGATGGTGTAATTTTAAGCTTGAAATCATTTTGAAGCTCTTTCCACACTGTTGGCAGTGGTAAGGCTTCTCTCCATACGCTGGTGTAATTTCAAGCTTGAAATCATATTGAAGCTCTTTCCACACTGTTGGCAGTGGTAAGGCTTCTCTCCATACGCTAGTATAATTTCAAGCTTGAAATCATATTGAATCTCTTTCCACACTGTTGGCAGTGGTAAGGCTTCTCTCCATAAGATGGTGTAATTTTAAGCTTGAAATCATTTTGAAGCTCTTTCCACACTGTTGGCAGTGGTAAGGCTTCTCTCCATACGCTGGTGTAATTTCAAGCTTGAAATCATTTTGAAGCTCTTTCCACACTGTTGGCAATGGTAAGGCTTCTCTCCATACGCTGGTGTAATTTCAAGCTTGACATCATATTGAAGCTCTTTCAGCACTGTTGGCAGTGGTAAGGCTTCTCTCCAGTGTGGACATGCTGGTGTAATTTCACGCTTGACATCATACTGAAGCTCTTTCCACACTGTTGGCAGTGGTAAGGCTTCTCTCCAGTGTGGACATGCTGGTGTAATTTCACGCTTGACATCATACTGAAGCT
>JAODOY010003864.1:20612-33300 GCA_025399855.1 Forbesichthys papilliferus
CTTTCCACACTGTTGGCAGTGGTAAGGCTTCTCTCCAGTAGATTTTCTTTGGCTGTTAGCATTGTCACTCACAAAGTTCTTACATATTTTAAGCACTAACAGTATCTAACAGAAATAGACCTGAAAACACCCAGAGTTGTGTTGGTAAGTTTCTCAACAAATTCCTCTGTATAAATTAAACGTCCAACATTGTCATTTAGTTAGTAGGTTGTTGATGTGCATGTAAATCAAAATACCTCTTGTCAAGTAGGCAGATCTCGACGAAGTTAGCCAGCCTGTGTTCCAGGCTTTACTTAAGTAAAGCCTGACTCTGCAAGACTACCCTGCATTTTGCAGACCCATTACAAAACCTGTGGTACATCCGGGGCGGATCTGCTGCGGGGTCATTTTGTTATGTGGAATATCCATCTGCAGTGCCACCCATGGTTGACATAGCATGCTAAAATAATGATCTTACGTGCAGGGGAGAGGACATCCACGACCAGGATTGTGAAACACTGAAGTAGCCAAATCAAATGCACTTATTTGTATAATGGTGATAATGCTGATATAATGCTGATGATATTGAGGCTATTGTCATCAGCACAGATGCAGGAGGGCTTTGTTGTTTGTTTGTAATGGGAAGGATTAGCCTGGTACAACCAGACCCACAATTCAATTGGTCAATCTATAATCTCAACTAATATTGATGTGAACTAAATAGTCTAGCTCTATCAGAGCCAGACTATGGGAAGGTAACTTCTGTTTTCTTTGGTGTATTCTTTGTTTTTCCAGTAGATGTCCTCGGTTATTAATTTTTACTCCTAATCACCATTTAGTTGTTTCACCTGTGTTAATTGGTAATGTGTGCGCATGTGTCTTGATGTATTTAAATCTGCACTTGTTTGCATTTTGTCAGTTGTTGATTTCTGTAACAGTGTGTATCCTGCCAGCTTTGCAAACATCCTTAGTAGTTTATTGTTCAGCTTTGTGTCCTACTTGCTTTCAAGTTTCTGTTTTGTCTTGCTGCAGTATGCAAGGAATAGCTCCATGCATTTAACTTGGTAGTGTTTAATGTCATGTTTATATGTAGATCTAATGTCATTGTTTAAACAGTATAGTAGTCTTTGTTTTATGATTATTCATGATAATGATAATTTACTTGGGATAAATACACTTCCTATCTTCTGCAGCCTAAATGTAAATATTAGATGTATTGGATGGGTGTGAGTGAACAACAAAATCTAACATCTAAATGGTTGTGTGTAGAAAACATGGTCCTTACCTGTCCAACACCCCTGTAAAATGAACCTGAACTACAATATTTTGTTTTTTTAGTGTGGCTCTGCAAAATATCCTGACTGGTCACCTGTAGCTGTGAGTATGCATTTTATTCTGTTTTTAAAAATGTATTTTAAACTAAAGTATCTTTAAAAAAAGATTACCAGGCTCTGCAGGATTGGAATATACGCAATACATAATACTTAAATTCACTCAGACAGCTGTCTGAGTGAATTTAAGTATTCGGTTTCTAGAACCTAAAGTCTCTCAGTTTTAAAAATCTAGGCACGGTCACGTTGCAATACAGAAACTACGGTGTACTATATTTCCTCATGTAGGAGTTATTTATTTGGTAGTTTGTAAAATAAACTATTAATTACGAATACTGTCCCAGTATAAAACATCCATCAATAACACTTGAATGTTGTGGTGTTTTTAAATGGGTTAGGTTTGTATATTTAATATTACAACCCGCTTCACATTTTATTCCAGGCAGTACTTCCACTGAAGCACCATGGCTGTGTACAAAGTAAAAATTACAACAGGTGACATGGTGAATGCAGGAACCCATGACTCTGTGTTCATCACTTTAATTGGAAATGAAGGGAAGAGTGAGCGAACACATTTGGATAATGTTGGTGTTGACTTTGTAGCTGGCAAGGTACGTCAAGTGTGCATTGTTCCGTATTTGGTTCACTTTCACTGCTGTATTGTGTGGTGATGCGCAGTAGAGGTATTGTGGTGAATCCAAAGCAAACATTGATATTTATACTGAGGGTGATTGTAATTGGTCTCCACAGACAGGCTGTTACATAGTGAAATGTACCAGTTCTCTGGGCAAACTTCTTCTGATCAAAGTGGACAAGGAGCGCTTTGCTTCCCTCCCAGAAGATCAGTGGTTCTGCTCCAAGATACTAGTTACAACTCCAGAAGAAGAAAGCATTACATTCCCTTGTTACAGATGGGTGTCTAGGGGGGATCTTGTCGAGTTAAGAGGAGGGAGAGGTCTGTATGCATTTTTTTTTAAATGTAATTTTTATTAAACCTTTATTTTACCAGGAGAAGACTCATTGAGATACAAATCTATTTTTCAAGAGTGCCCTGGGTATGGACTGGTTACAGTTTCACATCAAATAACAATACAGATAAAACGAGTAATAAATAAAACATTAGATTCCAAAATCAAGTACAGACTAAAAACAACTTCAAGGAAAAGAATCAGTAAAAACAGATGTAAGAATTGCTTTGAAATTACCAAAAGTGACAAGGCAACACATTTTTTAATTTCTTTGCAAGGCATTCCAAGCTGCAAGGGCTGAATATTTAAAGGCCCTTTTGCCTAACTCTGTTCTAACAATAGTTAATGATGGCAAAAGTACTGTAGGTCCTGTGAACGCAGGGAATACCTATTGTCTTTAAAAATAATGAAATCACACAAATACAGTAGGATGGTAAGATACTCAGCAATGCCTTGTAGATAAAGATATACCAGTGGCTAAGCCTACGAGTGTTTAAGGAAGGCCAGCCAGCTTTATCATATAAAATACAATGATGAGTAAGAGCTTTACAATTTAAAATAAATCTCTAAGCTCTATTTTTGCTAACATACTGATTATTTTTAGTGATTGGAGATATTGCCATATTTTCCTCTAAAATATGTTGTGATTTCTTTCTCTGAACACTTCAGCAATGATGGCTTTTGAAGAAGAGTATTCAATACTAGTTGAACATCGAAAAAATGAATTGATGCTATCAAACAACTTGTACCAGTGAGTGTTCTCAACGTACAATTGGTTATATTGTTTTATCCTTTCTGTCTACACATGACCTCACTTGTCATCGTTTTGCCTACATGCACTTCAGATGGAAGGTATACATTCAGGGAGTTTCACATATGAACAAAACACAAGATGCCACTAAACTTCCAGCTATAGACCGCTTCTCTGTGTTAAAAACGGTTGAAATGAAGTTTACAACACTTACAGCGTGAGTCTGGGAAATCCATACAGTTGATACTGAAAATGTATGCCTATAATTGAACAAATCACAAACTAGCTGTGCTTTTTTTGGGGGGCGGGGGGTCTTCACCCGTAACAGTACCGGAGAGCTCAAGTTAAAGGGTCTGGAAGGGTCTACTGCCAAGTGGGAAGACTTTGAAGCCATGAAAATGATTTTCTGGTTCAAGAAAACACCCATGTCAGGTAAGTTTGTTCCCCATCAATGCAGTTCTTGTTCAAATCCACTTATGTCAAACCTGCTTTCAGAATGTCATTGAGGGCTGGTGTAGGCCTACTACTCCATCCATTTTCATCTGCTTATCTGGAGTAAGATCACGGAGGCAGCAGCTCCAAAAGGGGACCCCAAACTTCCCTTTCCCAAGCCACATTAGCAAGCTCTGACTGGGGGATCCCAAGGCATTCCCAGACCAGTGTGTAGAATCTCTCCACCTTGTCCTGGGTCTTCCCAGAGGCCTCCTCCTAGCTGAACGTGCCTGGAACACCTCCCTAGGGAGGCGCCCAGGAAGCATCCTTACCCGATGCCCGTACCACCCCAACTGGCTCTTTTTCAACGCCAAGGAGCAGCGGCTCTACTCCTACTTCCTCACGGATAGCCGAGCGTCTCACACTATCTAAGGGAGATGCCAGCCACCTTGGAGAACCTATTTCTGCCGCTTATACCTGTGATCTAGTTATTTCAGTCATGACATCTCAACCTATTATTGCCTTGGTTAAGGTTAATACTTGTACATTCAGTCAACATACATTATTGCATGCCCCAAGCTTGACTGCTTTGAAGCAGTCAAAGTTCTCAGCATGCCTTAAAACCCATGCTTAAACAAAAGCAAATGGCAGGCAAAATGCATGATATTGTGTGGCTGTTAATGAGTGTGAAAGCCTCCCTAACCTCATGCAATGGCCCAATGGTTCTAAACGTTCTACTTTTCTGTAGAAATAAAAATGTCATTCTCCTTGTCAGAGTATGTTGCAGATCACTGGATGGAAGACGACTTCTATGGATACCAGTTTCTGAATGCAAACAATCCCAATGTTATCAAGCGCTGTCTGGAGCTTCCCTCAAACTTTCCTGTCACAGAGGAGATGGTGAAGCCCTTCCTAGAAGGGGGAAGCTCCCTTAAAATGGAAATGAAGGTAAGGATCTTTCTCTGACAGAATCTCATAGGGTAAAGCCCTATATGATAACGTGTGTGTGTGTGTGTATAGCAATAAATGAATAATTGTTGTTTCTGCACAATTTCTCTCCTATACAGAGAGGCAATATATTCCTATGTGATTACACATGTTTGGATGGAATGCCTACTAGACTAGAAAATGGCAAACCGCAACGTGTGTCTGCTGGTTTCTGCTTGTTCTACATGAACACAGAGGAGAAACTGATGCCAATCGCAATACAGGTAATGTGCTGTTGTGCTCAATAAGTACTATAAATAATGCATTACCATGTTGAGAAAAATCTCAAAGGTACAAACTGTATCTTTTTTTTTTTTTTTTTAAATACTTTATAGTTAAATCAACAGCCGTCAGATCAGAATCCAATTTTTCTCCCCACGGACTCGGAGAGCGACTGGCTTCTAGCAAAGATGTTTGTGAAAAATTCAGACGTCATACTACACCAGATAGTTTATCATCTATTGAACACTCACTTTCTAGCAGAGGTGTTTGCAGTTGCTACTTTTCGATGCTTTCCGGTCATCCATCCCCTCTACATGGTAAAGTTGGACTTGGAACACAGTCTTGTGATATGACAACTGTTACTTCTGAGTGCATTATTCCAAAGTGTGTCAGATGACGTTAATTCTTATGCTTTTCTCTGTATTGACAGCTGCTTATTCCCCACTATCGTGACACTCTCCAGATAAACATTGTGGGTCGTGAGACACTTGCTAGCCCAGCTGGAATTTTGAGAAAAGTATTGGCTGGCTAATTACTATTTGTAAATGGCTAACTAGAAATATTTCTGCAGTGCTTCCAGTGTAGTCCTTTAACATTGTTTTAACCACACATTTCTCAAATGGAAATATGTAGACATCAATGGGGGAGAAGGGATTCCCAGAGCTCATGAGAAAAGCATTTTCTAAAACTACCTACAGCGCCCTCTGTCTTCCAGACAACATTGCAGCGAGAGGATTGGAGTCTGTCCCCAACTGTTACTACAGAGATGATGGACTTAAACTGTGGAACATCATAAAAAAGTGTGTAATTGTATAATTTCAACACTTGGTGAGATTTAATTCACACAAAAAATGAAGTATTGGCTACTCTCATGCTAGACTGTTAATCTATTCTGTATTGGGGTGGGGAAGAGATATGTCGACAATCTGAAGTTTAACTGTTAAAGACCTTATGGTCTTACCACAGGTATGTGACGGCAATAGTGGAAAACTACTACCCCTCAGACAGTGTGGTGTGTAAAGACTGTGAGCTCCAGCAATGGATCAAGGAGATATTCATCCATGGATTCTTGGAAAATAGCAGCTCAGGTTTTAATGAATTACCAAGTCACTGCATATTCTCATAGAAAATTAAAGATTTGTCTTCATGGCTATTGCTCAACCTGTGTTCGGTGCTGTAATCAGGAATCCCAGCTGCCTTTCACACTGTAGATGAAGTAATCAAGTTCATCACCATGGTAATCTTCAGAGTGTCAGCACAACATGCAGCTGTCAACACTGGGCAGGTGATTAGTGATACAATGTTTTAGTGGTACTGTTTTACATGTTTAGTAATCTCTTCACTACATGTCACTTTCAGTATGACTACTGTTCCTGGATGCCCAACAACCCACTTCTGTTGCACAAAGATCCCCCAGCCACTAAGGGGCAGTCTAGCATTAAGACCATCTTGGAGTGTCTTCCAAATATTGGAGAAACTGTCAACATCGTGTCAGTGGAATGGTTGCTCAGCAGGAAGTTCTCTGATTTTGTAAATACAATATACATGCTTGCTTAGTTTAACCATTTAAAGACAGTTGATCTTAAATGCAGTGGTAAATAATTAACTTCTCCTCTCTTTAGGTACCTCTGGGTATGTACGATGAATACTTCCAGGAGCCTGCTCCCAAGACCGCGATAAAAGAATTCCAAGCGGAGTTGTCTAGCCTTAGTAATGCTATTCACGAGAGGAACCTGCCACTTGTATTGCCCTATAGGTACTTGGACCCTGCTGAAATTAATAACAGTGTTGCCATTTAACTCCATGGAAACTATAAATAAAGTACCATGCACAAACATGTGGCGTTGACTGAATGGTGCTCAATGTTTATACAAAGGCTCTAAAAGAAGCCTCATTGAAAACAGTCAATTTACTGGAAGACCAAGTAATAGAATGCATCGATTACATCTAATGGACTAACATCAGTAAGTCCTACTGGCCGAGTGACTGTTTTGCACCTCTGCTGCAGCTAGTCTGACTAGGCCTTTTTGTGGAAATGTGATTTCACCTCGTAGTGAAACGCAAATATAAAATTCAAGTTAATGATTCAAATGGAAGGGATCAGACACTTAAATTTATTTAAAGTGCTTGCATGACATGAGACACAAATGGTTAAACCTGGCATATTCCCGTAGCTGTGATTAAGGCATTGACCACAACAACTGTTCTGAATCTCAAAAACGTCTATAGTGCAATTGTCTAAGCAAAATAAGGGCTGTTTTTCAGAGTGTATATCCATGCAAGTACAAACGTTTACTTTGGCATTCATGGATGCCCTAGAGTTCTATTGAGGTTAAGGCTCTACCTCCTGTCTGAAACGGGATGGGAGTTACATGGGGGAAACCATGTTTAAAAGGTACAGTGGCGGGGTGAATGTCCAATCAGGTGTTAACATGTCGGAGGACTCTGCGGAGAGAGTGTCCATCCCGAGCAGTGCACATGGCAGGAAGTGGTATAGGCTCTGTCTTGAGGTCCACTGTGTTGAACCGGCACTTCCTCAGGTGGTCCGACATGCTGGGAAGGTCAGTAAATCGCCACGATGACACTGGGCTGAAGGAAGTGCTGAACTTCCATACCTAAATAAAAATCATTTTTATTCACTAGCTATAATGTGTACCTATATTTGACATTGTGAATCTTGCAGTTCATAAAAAAAAAGGGTATAATCTGCTATTACAAGCTAATTGTAAGCTTATACACTGTCAAATTCACCAAATATCTCCTTGCATTTCGCTAGCTTAACGTTCTGACTGCGTGCTGGAACAACAATGCGATACTTCTACACAGCCCTGGCTCAGTAAATGGTAAAGTGGCGAACGCTGCTAACATCAACAAAGCCATAGTGCTACGATTTGCTTCACATTGCATTTCGGTGTGTGTGGGGCAGCGCCGCGGTGGGATATCGTTAGCACGCGTTCTGGAGAATGAATAACCCTGCCTTTAATCTGTAAGGTCATTAACACCAGAGACTCCAGTTGAAAATTAGCTGGCTGGTTAAACGAGCACTAAAAAGTTTGATTAATGTGCATGTTCCCTGTAACACGTTAATACTAACGTAATGCTCTTAACATGGATGGTCCCACCTCTTTGCCAGTGTAGTTATTCAGCTTACTTTGTTTTTGACGTGCCACGAGACGGTGCCGAAGCCGATGGGGCACTGCCTGCGCTCCCACTGCAGCTCCACGATGCCCCTGGCCTGCAGCAGGCTGGCACACAACTCCCTCATCGGCCGCGACACCACGGAGAGCTGGCACAGGCTGAAGCTGTCCAGGAAGTCGGCCACGTGCCACAGGATCTCAACGGGCAGCGCGCTGAAGCAGTCTGGCCGGGTGGGATCCTGGGGCTCCGCGGGTCCCGGGCACGGCTGCACCCCGAAGGCCCGGAGGTGCCTGTCGTGGACCACCCTGGCCCCCTGCGTGGACGGGTAGAAGCGCCGCTGGGAGAAGGTGCAGCCGTAGTAGGCCAGCGGGCAGCGCTGCTCCATCCAGCCGTTGAGGCCTGCATGGATATCCCCGTGGACGTTGGCAAAGTGTCTGGCGAACTGGTCCCGGCGGAACGGCTGTCCGCACACAAAGGGGAAGGTGTGCTGGTGGCGCGGCAGGCAGCGGTTGTGGGGCACCGCCTCCACCTCCAGTGCCTCCAGCACCAGGCCCAGGCGCAGTGGGGCGGCGTGGTCGCACGCTGACGCCGACGCCATGTCGCCCACCCGCGTGCTGGTCACCAAGATGGCCGCCGGGAAGGTGAAGGTCTGCGTGCCGAAGTCGACGTGGTAGCCATCGACGAAGACGGTGTCAGAGATGCGCCGGCACTCCCTGGACTCCTCCAGGCAGAAGAGGAGGGCAGCGGTGATGGGGTCCACCTCAGACAGGCCCAGGGTCTCCTCTTCTTCCTCCTTCTGCTGCTGCTCCAGGTCGGAGGTGTCCACCGCCTTGTCCTCCGTCCGCGGACGCCGCCGACCGGGCGAGCAGCCGGGAAGCCCCCTCTGTCCGCTGTGCCCCGTGCCCCTGAGCAAGAGGTGGTGAAGGAACCTGCGCTCCACGCCACGCTCCTCTAAGAGCACGAGCCCTCGGTCCTCCAACACCACGTGGCACGCCCTCTGGGCGTTGCCCTGGGTGACGGGCAGCGGTGGCATGATCGCCGCTTGGAAAACCGAGGACCCCTGTGTTACAGTATCACAAACATGCCCCTTATCGGGACATGGCGCTTCGACAGCGCCCCCCAGAGGTTCTGACGGCGGCCCACTTGCTGTGGCCAACATCCTACACCCTGTTTCACCATTGCCTTTGGAATGAGCGTCATGCCCATCCAGCTCCATCAGATCAGTCTCGGCAGGCAGATCTGCTGGAGCTCCCAGTCCGTTGCATTGTTCCCTCAGCTTGACGCGACTCCCTGAGTCGGGCGAGCTGCCCCTGCCGCTGAAAACGTCCAGAGCGGCGGCCAAGCTTCTCGCCGTCTCCACCGTGGCTTCATAGAGCTGGCTGTAGTGCTCCTCAGTCAGACCATTAATCCCATTGGCAATCTTTTCCTTCGCCAAGCTGAGCGGGGACGGTTGCCGCGGGGACTGTTGCCGCGGGGAGGGTGGCGACAACTGCGGGCGAACCAGAGGAGCCAGCGCAAGAGCAGAGTCCATTGCGTCGTCGTCATCGTCCGGCACGGACACCGCGATGGCCGTCGGCGCCATGGCGACCACCTTGAGAGACTCGAGCAGCGTCCTCTGGTCCTGGAGGGCCAGAGCCATGTCTAGCTGCTGGGCGTCTTCCACCCCGCGGCTCAGGCTCTCGTAGGAGGTGTAGTCCAGGCAGCTGACGGGCCACCTGTTCCACTCCATGGTGCAGCACACCACCCCAGCAGGGCATGCCTCCAGGTGGGAAGACATCCGCCCGCGCACCACAGAGGCAGGGCAGCCGAAGCCGGTGTTCAGGCAGGGAACCTTCTCCAGCGGACACAGGAGGCGGTGCTCGGAGGCCTTACAGGTGTGGAACACAGCCCCACACACCAGAGAACAGGCGGCCACGTCACACGAGATGCCGGCTTGAGGTTTGGTAGTACATCTTTGGTTTATACAGGACATACAGTGGACATGGTCTGTCTCCATGTTAAAGCAGACACGCTTGTAAATGGTGGAGGACTTGAGTTAACTATGCTGCCAAACAAAATGACACAAATCAATTTCGATGTAACTAACACATTGTCGGTGTATTCAATGGTCAAATGTTGCAGAACGCAGCAGTAGGCCTACTGGTTAAATACAAAGTTGTGATGGAACTGACACCAATACTACTTTGTCAACAAAGTAGAAACTTCTCTCAACGATATTTAACTACCGTGTACGGTACTGTTGTTAAATTGAATGCGCTATGTAATTAGTAATGACTGTTTTTAGCTTCCAAGCTATAGCCATGCATACATACATATCTCAATGTGTTTAGTATGAACTAATATATAGTTCTGGCATAGAAAGAGAACCACTGAAGCAGCCACGCGAATTTACTAATTCACTGTTGATTCGTATATATCTCAAGATGTTATGGCTAGCCATAGCATGCTAACTTGCACTAGCCGGCTAATATGAAGCAACAGTTAGTCAACTCCAGAGTTCTTACGTGACTCTTCTCTGTTAAAAGAGATGGAAAATGCATGCAAGCACACCGCTTCTTACCGTATCAGTGTATTGTTAAATTGTGATCCAACTGGATATGTTATTCTACATCTGCCGCTTAGAAAAGCTGCTAATGAAGGCTGGCTAGCTCAGCTACATTGCTCGTCTTTCAATCAACCTCTTAACAGATCTACAGTACGCTACGGTACTTTAGCTACTAAAGTCGGCTAATGGGCTGGCTGCACTAGTCGCACAATCGCATCATTCTACTGGGCCAAAGAATAAATAAGTTAACAATTGACCAAAAACAGCTAAATAGTTACTTGTTAATTTACGAATTATAGTCTACAAGTTGCGATGAAATAAAACAGACTGTAATTATAAAACCTAGTATTTTCTTTCGACTCGTATGTTTCATGTTTTTCCCCACCCAAAGCTACTCATTACTTCTGAGCCAAGCAGCAACATGCAAAGAACTCTTAACAGCCAGCAAGGGGCGCTGTTGCACAAACATTGTCTATAAAGCAAGCCAGACTTCCTGCAATGTAATTCAATCAGATGGAATTAAAGCTACTGCTTCTAGTTTTACAAGCACATCGTGGTCCACTGTGGCCTACTCATTATTAACTCAGAACCAACTGGAGCTCACGGTTCAGCTGACACCAAACAACTGCAGAATTGCAAGCACAGTAAACATGGTGAAATTAAATTGTATTTAGTCACTATATGGCGGAAGAGGCTGCGACCTGTGTGTGCATGCGCCTACTTGCACGCACACCTGGCTGTGAAAGCTGTCATCTTTATTTATCTTCAATATATATATTGTATATAATATATATACCCCATGGGCTTCTTCAATTACTAAGCCCATGGTGAGCTTACTGTTCATTATGCATATTAGGCATGCATATAATTCAGAACACACAATGACATGTAATAGCCCAATGTTAAAAAAAAGAAGATATTTCTTGTTGCATATACTAGACTAAATGATGATGGTAGTGTACAAAAACGCATCAAATGCAATGTTGTTGGAAGTTCTTTTTTCCTAGACTATACAGTAGCCTTTATAGTTTATGTAAGACCACATGTCTATTTTGTCTTATACAGTTTCATAGGCTGTCCTTGTATTGCATCTGGCATCCCTGATTGGATATGTGCGGTTTAGCCTTCAGGTACAGTAGGCTACTGCTAGTAGGCCTACTAGCCCGCACGTTTTGTCACGTTGCAGTGAAATATTAGAATGTCAAACATCATTTTATCCTATATTCATCTTGGTAATGAGTCAATCTTTCACTTTTATTATACAGTATGACATCTGAAAATGAAGAGATGGGCACTTTCCTGATTTGCTCTCATCTTCTACATCTGCTCAACCTAGGCCATGAGCTATATACTTGTCAAAAGCTATACTGTATTGATTGATGGGCCTTTCATTAAGGAGAAATAGTTTGTCAACATTGTAATGCATTCGATTTTTCAAAACAGTGAGGAGAAGGACAACACAAGGCACATTCAAGAAAAGCAGGAGCTGTTAACATTGGCAGTAGGTTTTATAGGCCTATGCAGTCTAGACCCACATGACCTGATAATAACGACTTAACAAAGGCTTAATTAACATATAGGGTATGTCTAAATGAAATGAAACTCTTCTATTCAACCCAAACAGACTATTAACCAGAAACGAGCCAACCTCTTCCCCCATTTGACCTGAAGAAAATAAGCTTCAGCGCCCATGTATTTTTTTCGAAAATGTCACTTTTAGTCTGGTTCAATACCAGACGCTTGCTCCCGCAGCCATGCATGGTACCAACTGTCAGCATCGACACAACGGCTCATCCATATGCTACGTTACGTTTATTTGTGATTTACATCGCTTGATGATCACGAGTCATGACCGATGCTATGGCGATAGCCATCACACTGAGAATGTATCACGTCTTTGAGTAAGGTGGGCCAATATGAAGTCTACTGAAGATTAACTGTATCCCTCAAGATACACACGCACACTCGTCAAGAGACGGGAAAATATTACAAAACACTAGAGGGCACTGCAAGTTCCTTATATGTTTATTGACTATAGGCATGTAGCCTAATATTGCATTCAGTTTAATCTAACCAGTCTATTTGATTTATCCTTCTTGGTAGCTCAAAATCGGTCTTTTTTTCCACCAGATGTTTTGGTGATATTTTTAGGCCCTGCTATTGTGACGTCAGTCGAGTGCCTCGCTGTCTTGTTCGGGATCACACTTGTCCGGTAGCGTCTTACTATACGCCCCCTTGATTATTGGGTTGGGATATTAAATGTTAGTAATGCCTTGTGACACCCGTCACAGTCTCCCCCCCCCCATATACTTATATATATATATAAGTAAAGTGG
>JAODOY010003865.1:0-11268 GCA_025399855.1 Forbesichthys papilliferus
CCAATGTGGGTGACACAGATTCTGAGGGAGCACCCTATGGCATCGACTGGATTTCTATATTATCAATAATGTAGTTAGCCGATTAATCGAAAAAATAATCGATAGATTAATCGACCAAAAAAATAATCGTTTGGTACAGCACTAATTAAAATGGTTATCATCCATCATACTGAAAATAATCGAGATTAGATTTTAGCCCAAATTGGCCAGCCCTACCATTCATAGACTGTAAATGGATCAAACCTCCGTGACGTCATCATAGACTGTGTATATAAATGGACACACCCTCTGTGATGTCACACATAGACAAATGGACAAACCTTTCACACACTGTGTAATGGACCAACCCTCCATGACATCACCCATAGACTAAAGGGACAAACCCTTCACACACTGTGTAATGGACCAACCCTCCATGACATCACCCATAGACTAAATGGACAAACCCTCTGTAACGTCACCCATAACTTTTCTCAAGAACGAGCTTGAACACCGCGCTGTGCTGGCTCTAGACTCCTTTTCACCTTTAAGGAAACGGCACTGGCATTTCTCTCGTCAGGCCACCTCATTGTAACCAGAGGTAACATGGCGAAAGGTTCCAGGGCAGGGAGAGGTTGCTGCGTGTGCGTGCGTGCGTGTATTAATGTGTGTGTGTTCATGTGTGTGTGCCTGCGTGCATTTGTGTGCCTGCATGTGTGTGTGTGTGTGTGCGTGTTTGTGCATGTGTATATGTGTGCATTCATGTGTGTGTGTTCGTGTGTCTGTGTGCACGTGCATGCTTTTGTGCGTGTGTGCATGTGTGTGTGCGTGCATGTGTGTGTGTGTGCATGTTTGTTTATTGACACTGAATAGGACCTAGAGACACACGGGGAGAAAGCTGCCAGCCTATAGGGATGAAGAGTTTTACCCCTGCTTGTTGCCGGGTTACTAGCACAGCACCGCTGCCAGCACAGCCCAACACACATACAGACACACATGCACACACACACACGCACAAATGCGCACGCACGCACACACACACACACACAGACACACATACCAGGCTTTTTTAAGGATCTCTTCTAAAATCAATAAATTGCTTACAGAGAGAATGAAAGAGAGAGAGACAGAGACAGAGAGAGAGAGAGAGACAAAGAGAGAGAGAGGTTGAGAGACATGTACGACAGGCCGACCCCCCCCCCATCTCCATGGGAAAGGAACAGCAGAAAGGGCCCAGAACTCATCTGGGTCCCCAACATCATTAGTCAAGCCTCTGCTGGCCTGGTCAAACTGGCACCCACACACCCCCCCACACACACGCAAAACACCCCCCCCACACACACACGAAAACACCCCCCCACACACACACGCAAACACCCCACACACACACACACACGCAAACACCCCCCCCACACACACACGCAAACACCTCCCCCACACACACACGCAAACACACACACGCGCAACAACATACCCCCCCCCCCACACGCACGCACGCACGCACACACACCTGCGCACACACACCCCCCCACACACACACTCTCAAACCCATATACATGCTCATGCTCATACACACACAGACACACACACACACACACACTCCCCCACACATTCTCACACTCACAAGCATACCCCCCCACACGCACACACACACACACGCACACACACACACATAAAAGGCATGCAGGACGTGCACCAACAAAGGCTGCACACACACACACACGCACACACACACACACACACACACATAAAAGGCATGCAGGACGTGCACCTACACAAGCCGCACACACACACACACACACACACATTTAACCAAAAGTGGTTAAGTATTGAGCAACAAGTGTGACAAAGGCAACATCATGATGAACAAATGAAATGAACCAGCGCACACTCAATATGGTGAAGTCGCTCACACACACGACAACCCCCTCTCACTTCACTGAGAAACCCGGCTACCACAATTAACCAAAAACAGCCTCCTCCGATCACTGACCAGGCTGAGCAAACTACAGTGTGCGGGTAGAGGAGGAAAGAATAACAATTAAATAAATAAATAAATAAATAAATAAATAATAAAAAACAAGATTCCTGCAGACCAGACTTTTCCCCCCAAATTTCACGTGACCGTGTGTGCAGGCTAGCTGCCATCTGCAAGGCCTGAAACTCGTGTCGGCATTCAGGCACGCTAACTACAGATTACAGATGTGTGTGTGTGTGTGTGTGTGTGTGTGTGACAATAAAATCACCTTTACAAATTCGACTTAAAGTTGACACCTTATCCGCAGCACACAGTGCAGTACAATGCACAACGCTGTGTGGATATTTACAGGACTTACCTCTGGCTGACAGCTTTTTCGTGTTAATAATTTTTGCAGCATACTCCTGCCCAGTGGATTTCTTGACGCACCGCCTAACCACTGAAAAAGCCCCCCTTTAGGAAAAGAAAACATTGTCCCACATTAGACACTTGTCAATAACATATCAAATAAATAAAAGTAATATATTTTACTCTTGTAATATCTTTTAACTCTACTGATTAAGTGATTAATTAAGTAAAGTTTATTTATACAGCACCTTTCACAGACAAAGGTCACAAAGTGCTGTACAGTTGTAGCAATGCAAATAAATAAAATCCTACACCGTACAAAATAAAAGTACATTATAACATAAAACAAAACACTATGTTGCTAATTTAAAAATGCTAAGGCTCTCTAAAGGGAGAGAGCTCCACAGCCCTGGTGCTACAGCACCAAATGCACAATCACCTCTAGTCTTAAAGTGTGTTCCTGGAACCATTACTGATCAGTTTTAATTTAAAGGTCTAACCAGGGACATGGGTCGCTAATTATCTTATGGTATAAACCCTGCATTCAATGAATCTATTCCAGAGTACTATGACCATGTGTACATGTAACCTGTTATAATGTTTATTGTATTGTCCCTGATAAATAAACGTGAACTGAAAAAAAAATTACATTCGAAAAATGTTGAAAAGAAAACTACACAACAAATGTTACATTCAAATATGTCATAAGAAACTGTATGTGCGAGAAGCTGTAAAACGCTGGATGTGCTGGAAAATAAAGTTGCACTGCATAAATAATTCATATACTGTCTGATATTCTGTAAACGGGGCTGTGAGAACAAGCTTTATTCGCCTATCTCTCGCCCTGTTGTTTAGTAGAGCATGAGAGAGAAAGGATTGGGCTTGTTTCATTGTGAAAGCTCTAAGTCACGAATTTTCAGGAAGAAACAGAGCAGACTGCGGCCAAAATGCAACCGCTGAAATGCAAACCAAGAATTACCATTTAACCATACACAGCTAAATAACAAGGATATTCGCAACAGGGGGGATTTTGTGCGGGAGGAGTAGGCTATAGCTTTATTTGCCCCACAAGGCAATACTATTTGCTTTCGAGCCCGGACATGCATTTTGCACGTCGATGTGTCATTTACGTCTAGAACGCAGAAAACGATAATATTTCACATATTTCAGTTTTGCCTAGATGTCACGGGTGCAGTCATGATCCAAATGCAAATTTCAGCACCGCCTATTATTATTTGTATTATCATTATTGCTGCTTCCTATATAGAAAAGCTACAGTAGCCATACGGAAAGACAGTTGATCCACTGACTCAATACTACCTAGTTTGTACAATATGCATCATATCGAAGCCTAATTGACTTTTCTGTGTGTGAGCTACTTATTTTTACTACAAATTAACAAATGGCCATAAGCGGATGTGGATTCTCATATTACGCACAACACAAAGCGTCGTGATGGCTTCGTACACACACACACACACACACACACACACACACACACACACATTAATGATTATTATTAACCCAAGATGTGTTATTATCGTGTGAATCGAAATAGAGAGTCTGGAGGGCGCTTCCCTGTTTCTGACAGTCTCGATCTTGCCCTGTCGGCTGTCAACGCTGAAGTGGACACGCACAATAAGCCCTATAACTACCCTAACCCCACCGAGGCAGCAGCAACATGGAAAACGTGCACACACGCATAGTAATCCGAATGCAACAAGCGCAAAGCTGGCGGTGGTCACTTACTTTCCGAGTTCTTCGTACAGCTGATATTCGTCTGTGAATCTGGTGGAGGTTACGATTGTAGCCATGTTTAGCGACGGGGAAGGGAGAATCGCCGTACTCTTCGCTCGGGTTTCGGGAGGAGATCTTGTAAAGTCAAGGGAGGGGAGAAGATAAAGAGAAGGACTGAATACGGATGCCTACTGTAGTGGCGGTGGTGGAAGTGCACAGCGAGGGAGATTGGGCGTGCGGGAAGCCACGCGAGATCTTCCCCCAAGTATACCGATCTTACAGATCTGAAGTCAGGTTCGTCTACGTATACGTCTGTTATGTCCTACGTAAAGCTGACACCAGAACAGTTAATAGACTGTTATTACGATAGACTGATACAGAGATGTGCCGCAATATTTTAATATTGGAAGGAGTGAGATCAACTGCATGGCAACTATAATGGCTATTGTAAGAAGATGGGGGAAGAAACAATTTGAAGCACATGATAAAGATGAAGATAAACCAACACATTGTAGATAAACGAAACTAAACTAAACAGTAGCCTAGTACCCTATATGACAGAACGATCGTTGTCCCAGTTGTCTGTCAAGTTGTATTCAATAATGGTTTTATTTAAATAAATTAAAATGATTCTAACAATGGTTCCGGTGGAGTATCGTTCCCAAATGCATATGCAATCACCCAGGTAAAATATAAAAATGATCAGTAGCATAGCAATTCCATAAATCTGCAATAGGCCTACATCAGTTATGCTGTGTATTGGTCAGTTGGGAAAATTAGGGGGAGAAGGAGTCTAATAGCCTACATTAATATTTATACACTGTAGGAGGTCCGCTGTTTGACGGTGCGCTGCCTGTAGGCAGGCCGGACCCTGACCGGACCACCTTGACGGGGGAGACATTTTGGCGGACGTGCAGACTCGAAAGCTGGCCCGCCCCGGATCCGTCTGGATCCTTTTGCTATCTGGGATATGTCACACTATCATAAAACATTTTCTACTGACATCCACATTAGTTTAACTAAGATAGACTTACCATTAGGCTATTATTACCCACTGTTTATTGACATTATTGCAGGGCATTGTTTACTAAATGACCAGTAGGTTATACAGAGCTCCAACAAATAACGTTGGTGGTGTTACTGTCGGTATTTGTACTACGCTATAGAATCCTCTGTGTCTGTGTTAAGTCTGTGTTAAGATATATGATCTCCTTGCCAGATTCTACACCAGCAGAATCATTTTCACCATGACTACAATACAAAGAGAACATAATCAATCAATCAATCAATGCAGTCTAGGAGTTGTTGTCTCCTATAATATGTATCAATCGCAGCAGCTTAATCGTGACAAAAAGGGAATTATGCGTGTTATGTAATGACCTGCAGTTTAGTTTAGATGTCTAAGATTTCATGAATATATAATTACTGTAAGGTACTCACATTACATCCTTGCAGTCTGTGTGTGTGTGTGTGTGTGTGTGTGTGTGTGTGTGTGTGTGTGCGGGCGGGCGTGTGCGTGCGTGTGTGCGTGAGCCTATATTATACATCAAAAAATAGATGTGTGTGTGATTGTGGTCTAGAGGTTCAATAATAAGTTAAAAATTGTTAAATAAATCGTTTATTTTTAGGAGTAAAGATTGATGAACGAATTCTTCTTTGTGAATAGGTCTGGCCACGCTCCATTGGGATGTGTTCGCAGTCGTTTGCTTTTGAAAATATAGGACAGAGCTATACAAATCTGCATTGCTACAATTGTTTTTTGATCGCCTCATCTAGCTCTTCAACCATTTAGAAACACGTTGGACTTCATCGTCATCTCACTAACCCACGCTGATTGGGCCGCCAGCAGGGTGGCTGTGCAAACGATAATGTGATCAGGGTTTCCACATTGTAATCTCAGATAAACAAAGCTGAGAGCATATTCGGGCGGAGCAAGGCTAGCAGAAACGGCATGCACTCATAAGAATCAATCAATCACAACAACATGAGGTTGTCCTGCCCTAACAGGTAGAACGAATATGCCATATGGAGCAATAAAGTATAAGAATGTGCACACGCCCCTCGGTGAGAACCAGTCTAATCAGCCACATCACTATAATTCTAAACATAGAAAAGCCGTGTCAGGGGGAATAAACATGAGGCTTGTTTACGTGCTATTTATGGGAACAAACCACCCCTGTATTCACTATAGGACGTCTTGGTCGCTGTGGAAACAAGTACTGCCGCCTGTATGAGCCATTCCAGGCTCATTGGTCAACCGCATTCACATCACTTCTGATGACTTTGGGGCTGTTGAACCTGTTTTTATATAGTTTAACGTTGCATAATGTGTCTGTGTATAGTCACCTGCAGGCCACAAATGAAAATACCAAATCACTAATATAACATAATAATTTAACCTTCTTCAAATTAATGTGTACGTCATTTGCCCGCGATCAGCGGCAGTTCATCATTTTATTTTTTACTAGTGGGGGAGAAGGGGGGGGGGTCTGGAACGTCCACGATGGGGAGGGGGAGGGGAGAAGAGGGAGGGGAGAGGAGATGGGAGGAGGGAGTAGGGAGGAGGACACACAAACTGAGTATATTCATTTACTAATATAAAAAACTGCACAAACACACACACACACATGCACTGGTGTTTAGGAAAAAGCTGTTCATTATCTGTGACGTCCTGTGACTGCTGACACTGCATTATTTAGCAGGAGCAGAACACACCTCCAGCGGAGCAACCAGGACAGCGTATATGGCTGAACAGGATCTGCACTCACATGGGAGTGGCTTTAGCCCTGTAGTAACCTGCTCTGCTGTAGGGCCGCATGGTGGGCTTACTCTATGTTGACGTTGGTACTTTGTGGGTCGGGATGGGTCGGGACCCTTCATGGGTCATATGATGATCTCTTGGAGATCATTGTTTGGGGGAATTATTTTAAAATGATGAAAACTATTTTTTGTGTGTTAATACAGTATAGGCTTGCTTCTCAAAATATGCACCTATTTCACTCAAATCTATAGTTTCTTAATTTATATATATTATACATATAGCCTACTAATATATGCTACTATATGCTATATGGTATGTGTTTGTAGCTTGCATGTAGGACTGTGGGTCACAAACTACTGTATGAAAAATATATTGTGTCCCAAGCTGTATTTAAACAGCTAAGGCATTAAATAACAATTGTTTTAAATATATCTTGTTTAGTTTGACCCTCTACAGAGGCAGGCCATGCCTCTTGAATTAGGCTATGTCTCTCAGTGGCTAGGGCGGAACCCTCCCAGCCCTCCTCAGGCTGCAACCTACGGCAATGTTCTATGACGGCAACACGTTGCAGCAATGTTATGGAAGAAATGTGAGGTGTGTCAGAACTGCCGAACATTTCATTGGCAAACTACGTTTGCAAACACAAGAAAGCGGTTTTAGGATGTAGTTCTTGGCGGACATACATTGATGCTGGACAAAGGGTGACAGTTTAAATATAATATTCTTTGGAATGTTTAAACACAAAATGTTCAAAATGGGAGTTTCGCTTCTGAACGTACCTGTGGTTTAGCTGTGGAGAGATGAAAGAGGTTGAGTGACTCATTGAACAAGAATGATTATAGCTTTGACGTACATAGGCCTACTCTAGTGGGCCTCTCTGTTCTCGCTCAAGCTGACCAGTTGAGTCCATAAAGGGTTTTTCATTTAAAGATACAGTGTGTGTGTGTGTGTGCGTGTGTGTGCGCTCTGCCTATTATTCTTGAGACAAAACATTACGTTTTATACCTTTTGTCATGATTGCATAGTCATCATATGTGTATCATCGATACACATACAAACTTAAATAGTTTTAATAGTGTTAGTTAGCAAATGCCTTCTCTAGGGAGGGATGTTGTTCATTAATATGGGGGGGTGATGCTATATGTTTAGTGCGGGTGCTTATTTAGCCTCGTGGTGTTGACACTACCCTGTTCTCGCAAGCTTCATTTGACTTTTTCGCAAGATCAGTCTGGACAGTATGAAATCACTGTGCTTCAGTCGAACCACTGCAGGTTCTGACCAATCAGTGTTGCACTGGCAGCTACATAGTTTAGATGTGACATTATTAACCAATCACCCACAGTTCATCCAAGTCTTTTTTTAAAGGGCCCGCCCTTTACGAAACAATTTCAGTTTCTGGAACAGCTCAATTCAAAAGCACTTGTCATAACAGCAGTGCAAATACATTTCAATAAAACTTTCGTACACATTATTGTACTATACAGTATCTCACACGAACTTCAGCTAGCGTCACTGTGAAAACCAAAACAATCATAGCCAAATCAACAGTTTTGTAACCGGTTTACAAAGTTTTGAATCGAAAGATTTCAGACTGATAATCTCAGCAAAATTATATTGTAGCTCGTGAGATCCTAGATGGTATCAAACGCGTGTTTAATTGTCGAGGATTTAAATTCAAAAAGTGTATTATCTTACAATTAGCTTGCGATAGCTGACTATGGTTCTGAATGATCACTTTGAAACAAAACAATATATAGGAAACCAACAAAAGTGAAAAGTACAAAGGCAATTAAAGTGCCAGTTTGATGTAGGAGTGGATAAATTAGGAGCAACGCCCGTGTGGATGTACAGCTCAGAGGGGGAGGAAACACCCCAGGGAATTGCTGACGATCAAATCCCAAAGCAGGACAAATATGATCAGCGGATCACATCTCTTTCCCTTCGTCGTGTTGCGCAAGGATTGCGAAAGTGTAGGCAATATTTCAAAACACGCAAAACAATATAGTTACAACAAAAACAACACACGAGAGCTGCTCTTGGCACTAACACGAGTGGAGTTACTTTGTTAAGAGATTAGATATGGACGATATCAGAGCCAGAAGGCCTTTGTGCCACCTCTGGTCGGGTTCCGTCTAACCAGATATGTATCAAAGCACAACAGCGGCTTGGACGGCAGGAACAGACAAAAGGCTTCCAAACACAACATCTCGCATGGGTCGTGAGGTGCATCAGTGATGTGTGTAGTGTAGGAATAAGATGATAAGCATTAATTACATAACACATTTTCCCCGTACTTTAGGTCCTTTGAGATTATGAGCCAATAAGGATTTTCTTGGCTGTCGCTGAAGGGAGTGGATGTTAACTTATGCAGAGTCAAAGTATGGGAGATTTCATCTCCATGTATGTATTCCACATTTATTCATAAAATATGAATATTTGAGTAATAATCGGCTATCAAATGTCATATGAATCAGTCAAATGTAATTTAAACAGATTTTTCAAATGTCTTTTTATTAACATATATACGGTTTATCTATTAGATTAAGGCTTTATTCTGAATTTAGAATAATGGAGGGTCTGCATATAAATGCATACATGCAGTTAATTTTCAAATGCAAACATCTTAGCATACAACAAATGATGGAATATTAATTAATGTACAGTAACAAAAAGGTTGAGAAAAACCGACCCTCTAACTGTCAATCCGTCTATATTGAGACATTATCTTGTTTTCAGCTAATCGCTTTCACATGCAAACACACACGCACACACGCACACACACACACACCAACACCAACACCCACCCACACACACACACACTCACCCGCCCTCTCACACACACAAACAGACACATGGTCAGTGTATTAATGAATTGCATAAACACAAAGGTCTATAGAGTCACCCCACGCTAGCTTGGCCGCGGGACAGACAGTGAGTTTGCCAGCTCGGCCAGCCATTCGCCTCCATCTGTCCCGTCTGTCAATTCGTATAATTGCATGAACAGTATGCTCGCCCGTTTGCCTGCCGTCCTATTCGCTGCTTTCTCGAGAACACTTGCTAACTTCAAACTCAAATCGACACCAAAGCGCCTCTGCCTTCAATGCTGCTCCCTCAGAGGCTCCGCCCTTACGCATTGCCAAGTCTAGGATGTTGTTGTGGTTGTGTGGTTCGGTCTGCACCATTTTGATTCTAGACGTAGAAGTAGAAGGATGTGTAGAAGAAGCACCAGATTATCTTTCCAGCACACTCAGAGAACGGTAGGCTAACGCACCGCTAGGAGATATTTGGTGATTTTGACAAAAATAGTGCATTAGCTTCCAATCACTATAACTTTAAACCATCTACTCTATATGATCCGCAGCCGAGCTTGTCACTCGCTGGCCTGGATATATGTGTGTTTGCTTGCCACCCCACCCCACCCCCCCCCCCACACACACACACTAACAGTTTATTTTCTCCCTGACAATGGCTCCATTGTTCTTGTATGTTAGAAGAAGAGCGCGTTCCTCTGCAGACGTGAGCCCACCTTCTTGAAGAGTGCCTTCAGCCTGCACACCTTGCAGCGCTTCATCTTCGTCTTACGCACCACACCGTTGTCCTCCTCTCCACCTCCTTTTGCTCCATCTCCTCCTCGGTCTTCTCTGTCCAGGCCCAGCCAGGGACCCCACACCCCGCCGCGCAGCTGAGGGTCAGCCATGGGGTCGTCCGGCAGGTTCCTAGCGTCCACGGCGGTCTGGTTGTACGCCGCCAACCTGATCATCAAGCGCCTGACCACCTCCGGCCTCGTCTCGGTCAGGTCTGACCGTTCGTAAGGGTCAGAGGTCACGTTGAACAGCCACACAGCCTTGCCCCGTCGGCGGTGTTGCCGTTCCAGCCCCTGCCAGCGCTCGGGGTCCCCGGGCAGCGGAGGTATCTGCGGCGGTATCCAGTCGCCATCACCCACGTTCCCCGTAAGAAGCTTCCAGTCGCCGGATCGGACGGCCGCCCTCACCGCCGTGTCCCAGGCCCCGAAGCCGTTGCCGAGGGGGAAGAGTGACTCCTCCTCCCCAGGCCTCCGGGAGATCGGGTCAATGTTGAAGAGGATCTCGGCGCGGGGGCAGGGGGAGCCACGGCTGATGGCATCCCACACATCATGACCGTCCAAGCCGGGGTGGTGGGGCTTCCTGGCCCCAGCTCCAGCTTCAGCCCCAGCCCGTCCTCTGGCCCCAGACCCTGCCCCAACTCCTGCCCCAACCTCTGCCCCAGCCCCTTCCACAGCCCCTGCCCCAGCCCAGACTTCAACTCCTGCCCCTGCCCCAGCCCCTGCCACAGCCCCTGCCCCAGCCCCAACTTCAACTCCTGCCCCTGCCCCTGCCCCAGCCCCTGCTCCAGCCCCTGCCCCAGCCCCAACTTCAACTCCAGCCCCTGCCCCAGCCCCAACTTCAACTCCTGCCCCTGCCCCAGCCCCTGCTCCAGCCCCTGCCCC
>JAODOY010003866.1:0-11267 GCA_025399855.1 Forbesichthys papilliferus
TGTACGGGCATCTAGTAAGGATGCCTCCTGGGCGCCTCCCTTGGGAGGTGTTCCAGGCACGTCCAGCTGGGAGGAGGTATTGGGGAAGACCCAAGACCAGGTGGAAAGATTATATCTCCAAACTGGCCTGGGAACGTCTCGGGATCCCCCAGTCAGAACTTGCTGATGTGGCTCGGAAAAGGGAAGTTTAAGGTCCCTTGCTGAAGCTGCTGCCCCCGCGACCCGACTCCGGATAAGCGGGAGAAGATGGATGGATGGATGGATGTTTTACAATTGGGATTAAAATAATGCCATTTGGTAGAGCAGCCAAACAAATATTAAATTGTACTATTTGTTGTTTGTTTCCATGTGAAATGTAGGTTGTAAAGCCCTTTGAGACTTCAATGTGATTAAGGGCTATATATAAAATTGACTTGACTGTAACTGCATCCTAATTGTGTTTTTTGAGCTGTGAACTAAGTACTAAGCACTGTGATGAGACACATCAATGCTGTTGTCAATATTGACTAAAATTCCAGTTCTTTTAAAAACAAAAAAACAAAAACCCGGATGGTGGTCTGAAAATGTCTCTACCAGTGATATTCTTAAAAATCCAACAGCATCATCAAATTCAAATGTTAACATTAATGAGGGGCCCCTCTCCCCGCACTCAGCTCACTGACTACGTTTTAGCATTTTTCCAAGCTGTGCAATGGGTAGTCAGTGCAATTATACTTTAATGTATTCATGTACAAGGTCTAGCTTTATTAGCATCAATTCTTGATAGAGAGAGCGAGTGAGATTTTATACTTCAACTAGAATTTTACATCTGACAGAAGTAAATGTTTAACATTCTGGCATCTTTTGTTGTGACCCTTAAATTAAGTAAATTAGATTACTAACCACACAACCTCCAAATTATCAAAACAAGTGTTAATGGTTTTAACCTTAAGGCTTTACCTATAGGTCCAAGTTGTTCATCAGGATTTCCTGATATAGTTCTATTTCTTGAGCATCAAGACATAAACATGCATTGAACATCTGCAGAATTTTGAGCTCCTCCGTCAATTAGATTTTATGTTTCCAATGTTAAGTGCTTCCTTGATGTGCCGTCGAATGCCGCTGCCAGTAGGTGTTGTCCTTATGTGACCTGGAATAGCTCCTATTCTGGAATGTGTTGCCCGCTCCTGAGAATGCGGTGCCCTGTTTTGTATTCTCAGCTTTGGCAGAGTGATCTGCGCAGGTCAGTCGTCATTGTCATGCAGCAGAACCTTCCCCACTCTCCCCAACCTTCTGTCACGCAGTTGGAACTTAGAAGCACTAAAGTCTCTCTAGAGCAGGGGTTCTCAAACTTTTCAGCTTGTAAAAAGCCACAAAAACACAAAAATAACTATAATATAATAAAAAAATGCTATATAATTTATAACTATCATCTTGTGACCCTTTTCCCTGGTCTCACGGCCCACCAGGGGGTCCCAACCCCCACTTTAAGAACCACTGCTCTAGAGTATCACAGTATGCTGTAGCATTTCCATTAACGGTTCAGCAAATACCTCCTCACGGTCCACAAGCCTAGCCGTCTGTTCTGTGTGCATGCTGGAAACAAATCACAGCAAAAAACAAACATGGTGGTGCAGACCGCACCACACAACACTATCCTAGGGCTGGCAATGTGGGGAGTGCAGCTTCTGAGGGAGCAACCTATGGCATTGAAGGGAGAGGTGTTGTTTTGTTTTGATCATTTCAAATATCAACAATATTTCCATTATCCATTAGAATTCCAGATCATTGTGAGTCATCTACTCTTAAGTAAAATCCTTATAAATCTTGATGCTAGGCATCTTGCTACTGCCTCTGGGCAGTTAATGGATGTTTTTGGATGTTTAGTAGGCTATCTAAATGAATGGGGCTACAGTAGATCCATTAGTGCATTTTCAATGTTCAGCGGGACATCAAAACTGCATGTATACAATTACAAGTAATTAAAAGTTAAATTATTATATTTCGTCAGTCAAATCAAATAACGCCCTAAAATAAAGCCATCAGTGCAAACACACAATTGGCTATGGTTAAGGTTTGGCCATAATAATTCAGACAATTTGCCATTTTCCTCCAACTGCCATATTTACTGGACTTCTCCCATAGAGTTCTATTCAGACTTTTTTAAGCAGTCTGTCTCTTCTACAATGTATCTGTCTTAAGGCCGCCGCCCACTCGCTGCGTCATTCAGCGGTGCATAAAAAAATGATGCTAGAAACATACAATACATGCTAGAAAATATATAAAGACAGGGAAGCAATGCATTTCTATGGCTTGACGCTCAAGAAATAGAACAGTGTTCTAAACCTTGGGGTCAGACGCTGCCAGTGGGCATTGTCCTGTTAAGATTAACTAGTTCTAAAATCCTGGCGTCACTTGATGGCATTGACGCCTTCAGTGGGCAGCGGCCTTTAGGCTTGTGTGCAGCTGCTCATCCATAAAAACTCATGAAGCTCACCAACAACAGTCCTTGTGCTGACGTTGCCTCCAGAGGTCGTGAGTGACACAACCGAAGACAAATTATTTTTATGTTCAACACGCTTCAGCACTCTGCGGTACCATCCTGCGAGCTTGTGTGGCCTCCCTTTCACTTCACGCTTGAGCTGACGTTGCTGTTAAGCATGTACCGTCTCTTACAGTTGACCGGGGGCAGGCTAGCAAGGCAGACATTTGACACACTGCTTTGTTTGAAAAGGTGGCATCATATGACAGTGCCATATTGAACTTACCAAAGCCTAGCTTTTAAATTTAACCCATTGCATTTTAATATACAGAATTGACTTGCATTTATGCTCCTGCGTAAAACTGTACTGTATGCACCTGTGTACCATAATGGATGCAGCCAATCCCTTTAATTAGCATCTATATTCTTTCTGCAATGTGGTGTATAATTATGATTTTATTTTTAAGGCAAAAATAGAAAGCAAGAAAATATTTCAATGTATAGAGCTATAGCATGTGACAGGGGATGCGTGAACACAATGTAACACATTTAACTTTATGAGTACCAGTCAACCCCGATGTGCTGGTCAGGATAAATACCATCTTGGCAAAGAAACTTAATATTATATACAGCAACTATTTTTAAAGCTTTAATGCTGCCCCTGTCTCCATTAACCTTTACTCAATAACTGAACATTTTATGGACCAGCCAGTTACCTGAAAAGACACAGTCAGAAAATATTTAGATTTTTATGTCAAATCAGAGCACATTATAGAGCAATGGTGATAAAGTTATAAGGTATCTTAAAAAAAAGGAGGCCCTTCTTTCAACATAAGAGTAAGATTACATGGATCCTCCCCAAACGTTCCAGTAATGTTAACATGCTACTCAAAGGAATGTCACAGTCATAAAAGTATAAAAGTCCTCATAATTCATGGATACATATTGTATACTCTTGTGGTCCCTCTTAATAATTATTCAATATTCACAATACAAAAAAAACAAACAACCCCAAAAAATGTTTACACCAATCAATAAGGGATCCAGGACACAATAATAATAATAATAATAATAATACATCTGTACATGACACACGCACACACACACATACACAAACAAACACGCACGCAAACTGTGCTTTAAAGGTTAGAACTCTGTCTTGTCATGTTTGCTAGGTCCACCTGAATCTGACCGCAAGTCACCCGTCAGCCATTGGTTGAAAACAGCAACAGGGTCGATGTTCCAGTGTTTATGGAAAGAGATAGGAACCTGGTGAGATAAAAAGTCCCTGGCATAGTCCTCTGGTCTGGCCTGGAAAGTAAGATAAAACAGGTTTTTAGATTTGCCACAAAATGCTCCATGAATCTATTTAACAGTGAAAGCTTGTCTCCTCAAAGCCACATCAAAGTCTAAGGAGAACAAGGTTAATGAAATGTTTTAAAGGAACTATTTTTACCACTGCTTTTGAGTCTTATTTGAGTCACTGTCACTGACTGAATGACACACGGAAAAAAGGCACAATCAAACAACAAAAGAAAGAAAATAAAAGTCAAGACCAGTGTTTCTCAAATAGCGGTATGTGCACTCCTATGGGTACTTTAGGTAATTCAGGTAGTAGGTGACTTTTCTATGTTTTATACTTATATATATATATATATATACTAAAATTTTATATTTATAAAATGATATTCAGTGCATCCAGATAGTATTCACAGAGCTTCACTTTTTCCACATTTTGTTATGTTACAGCCTTATTCCAAAATGTATTAAAATAAGTTGTTCCCCTCAAAATTATACACACAATACCCCATAATGAAAGAAAGAAAAAATATGTTTGAAAGTTTAGCAAATGTATTTCAAATAAAATAAAAATGACATGTACCCAAGTATTCACAGCCTTTGCCATGACACTCGGGCATTCTGGTTTCCACTGATCATCCTTGAGATGTTTCTACAACTTGATTAGAGTCCACCTGTAGCAAATTCAGTTAATTGGACATGATTTGGAAAGGCACACACCTGTCTATATAAGGTACCACAGTTGACAGTGCATGTCAGAGCACAAACCAAGCCATGAAGTCCAAGGAATTGTCTGTAGAGTGCCGATACAGGATTGTATTGAGGTACAAATCTCGGGAAGGATACAGAACACAGTACATCATCTGTAAATGTAAGAAGGTTGGAACCACCAGAACGCTTCCTAAAGCTGGCCGCCCAGCCAAACTGAGCGATAGGGGGAGAAGGGCTTTAGTCAGGGAGGTGACCAAGAACCCTATATTCACTCTGACAGAGCTCCAGTGTTGCTCCATGGAAAGAGGAGAACCTTCCAGAAGGACAACCATTTCTGCAGCACTTCACCAATCAGGCCTGTATGGTAAAGTGGCCAGACGGAAGCCACTCTTCAGTAAAAAGCACATGACAGCCAGGTTGGAGTTTACCAAACGGAACCTGCTGGACTCTCACTCCATGAGAAACAAAATACTATGGTCTGATGAAACAAAGATTAAACTCTTTGGCCTAAATGCCAAGTGTCATGTCTGGAGGAAACCAGGAACCACTCATCACTTGGTCAATACCATCCTACAGTGAAGCATGGTGGTGGCAGTATGCACAGATGCTCCCCATCCGACCTGATGGAGCTTGACAGGTCCTGCATAGAGGAATGGGAGAAACTGCCCCGTAGTAAGTGTGCCAAGCTTATAGCATCATACTCAATAATACTTGAGGCTGCCAGAGGTGCTTTAACAAAATATTGAGCAAATGCTGTGAATACGTACATGGGATTTTTTTAAAATGTATTTTTAAAAGATTTGCAACAATTTAAAACCAAACTTTTTTTCACTTTGTCATTGTGCTGTATTGTGTAGAATTTTGAGGATTTTTTCTTCGTAAATCCATTTTGCAATAAGGATGTAACATAACAATGTGGAAAAAGTAAAGCGCTGTAAATACTTTCTGGATGCGTGTGTGTCTGTCTTCCAGTTCATTTGAAGGGGGGGGGGGGGAGGTTGTCGTGCAGTAAAGTGGATACAACTGTTAACCACTGGTCTAGACAGATAGGCAGTGAGTGCACAGTGCTCGTGTGACCTGGTGGAAGAGCGGGCTGTGTGTGACGGGAAGTCCAAGGGCGTTGAAGCACATGCCCAGCACCATGTCGTCAGGTGCGTCGTCACTGTAACACCTACAGCTGCTCCTCAGGAGCCGAACCACTGCATCCCGGGTGAACGCCATGCTGTGGCAGCACAGGAGAACACCAGCATGCACGTTAGCATAAGGTGCTACTCATGTTGGAAACATTGTTATATTTCACAACGTTAGCTCGTACGCATAAGGTGTTTATCTGGCTAGCATAAGATGCTTTACATTAATTTTATTTACAGCTTTAGGTCAGATGTAGTTTTAGCCTATTTTTATGTGTCTACATTTTTAAATGAATTAATGTGTTTTATTGTTGAGACTTTCAATCTAACAATGTGGACCAATCACAGATGTAGGGGGAGCAGTAGAGAGGAATGCAAGCTACTCAACACTTTGGCAGGAACTGTAGAAGTGTCGTTTAAAGAGGTAAATACTGTGGTCTTATAATAATTTTAAATGTGATTTTTGTTTGTGTCGTTGAATGTGGGACCTTGCTGAGAAAAAAAGCTCAAGATTTATCTTCAGGTGCCACAAAAGCCCACTGGCACTCCAAATAGAGTTCAGAAAATGACGCTTTAGTGAAAATTGCCGGTTACAGTGTTAAATGTCACAATGGCTCCAAATAGAATTTCTCCTGGAGTTTACTCACAAAGCATAATGCAGATGGGATACAACTGTCTCAGATTTGTGCTGCCGCTATATTTTAAATGTAAAGGTAATTTTGGAGTCTACTTATTCTTTATTAAAGTAGGTTTGATAAGATACTATTTTCAATTTAAACCAATTCAATTGCAATGGTTTATTATATTTGAAGCGAAATAGTGACCCATTTCATGTTTACATGCCAATATTTCTGCACAGTATAATTAATGGTAGTTTCAGATATACTGGAGCAACAAGAAACACCTTCCTTAAATGCCATATAGCACAAACAAAGTTCAGCAGTGAGGAGATATTTGCTGAATTTAAAAGTGTATCATCTTACAATCAATGAGAACACCTTTTAAGTTATGATTATTAAATATAGATTACAATGTACACTAGCAAAGCAATGTATGTCCCTCCTGTGAGGCTGTGTGAAGGCAATCAATATTCCTGGAGGATCATGTAACCAGAGACATTGTATAGAAAATGATCCTGAATAGAACTATGGGAGAAGTCTGTAAAGCCAAAGACGGCATTTGGATGCACATACCCACAGAGCCAATTGTCTGCTTTATAATGGCCAAACGGTTAACATTTTATGCCAATTGTGTGGTTGCACAGTTGCGCATGTGTAGTAGAGGCATAATTAGCAGGGATTTTTAAAAAATGTAAACCTTATGTTTAATTTTTTTTAAACAAATGTTTTGTGACCTAATTAAGTCACCACACATTTTAAGTGGGAATTATCAGATTTGATTAGTGTTTCTATACACTACATTCATTTTTAATGTCTTTATGACCATTGAAAGTGCAGTTATGGCTCTATCCGCATTCATTTAGATAGTGGCCTGATCTTTTTGGCATGCATTCACACTTTATGTTTGCAGGTTGGTCAGGGAAAACTGCAACCCGATTAGCCAGCTGATCCTTTCAACCCTCCAAAGCAAAAACGACAACAATGCAGTTAAGGTTTCTATAAGAAAATAGGGAGTCTTCTCAAAGATGTGACAAATGTTAAGGAAGGCACTTATTTTACAGCTCAAGAAAATACATTTTAGGGTGCAGTTACTCTTTAACACTTTTCCCCGACTACACTGCAAAAAGAAAACTTGTGGCCTGGCTGGAATAATTGTCCAGAGGCTTTCCCAAGATGGCCACCAAGTGACCAGACATGCTTATAAGGGGACTTTGATATAACTCACCCTCCACCTCCTGTGATGTAACTGTATCCACCCTGGCCGAGGCCATAGCCATAGCGCTCCCCCAGGCACACTGGCTCACCTGGGTCGTAGCAGCTTAGTAAAACCTGCAGTCTGGGAAGGCTGGAGAGACAACATACACTTGTCAAGCTGCTGTATACTGTCAAATGTGGGCTATGTTCACACCAGTGCAGAAGTGACCAAATCTGCAGTTCCTTGAATGGCCACTTGAGGCTGCCTCCAAAAGTGAGTCAAGCCCCAATTCCCCATGTTAAAATGTCAAACTTTATAGGCAGAAATAAACATGTTTGTCTGTATTGATAATTTTCTCCATTCATGACAACTGTACGGGAGGGAGGGAATTTATTTGAGCATAGCTAGATTAGCCTGAGCTTAAAATATGTTCTTCAGAAAACCTATGGGTGACATCACATATGGTTTGTCTGTTTATTTTTAAAGTCTACGTTCACACTGGATGTAAATCGGACTCATTTCTCAAATCTGATTGCAATTTGATTTGTGATCAGATCGGATTTGTGTGTCCAGACATCATCTTCATCGGTTGCTGTGGTAACGATGTAGGTGTCAGAACCATTGCAGCCATGCTAGTGATGTGGCTGCAGAAGTGGTGCAAGGTCTTTCCCTCCAAACTGTCAAGTCACAATGCAGGCGGGTATGCCTTGCGTTGTTCCATGCTGTACCGGTAGTCAAGGCGAGAGTGTTGCGAGTGAAGAACTAAAATCCGATTTGAGAGCCCAGAGTGGCTGGATTGAAATGCTTCCAACTACAGTAGAATCGGATCCAAATGTGCATCGTAATTTGTTTTTTTGCTGTACAGACTAATAATGTAGTTTGGGCTGGCAGTGTGAACATAGCCATATATGCGCTGTCTCTCACACACACACACACACACACATATGCATGCATGTAGAGATGGGTGCTGACAGTACGGGATTGAATATTACTGAACATTTCACGTTTGCTATGAAAGGTGATATCATTGGTGCTAGTTTCCCCACTGAGATTGCAACCAATGTTGTAATTTAATTCACTTCAGAAAGGTTCTGCATGACAGAGACAGAAACCATATTGAGGATGTATGATTAACTGTATATCAAATAGCCTGTAGAGAAAGATGGATGTCCAAACATCCCTGTACCATTTAGTATTTGCTATAAAGGCCTTGAGAAACCAGTCACTTATTATGTGAAAATGTACCTACCTAATAAGTGTGTCATCATCCACAATGAGGAGCCACTTGGTCTTTGGTACTGCATCGCTTAGAAACCTCTTTAGTATCGCGAAGGTCTTCCCACAGTGGCCTGTAAAATACGACCGTGTCAATACATTTTCCAATAGGATGTAAAATTACATGTTGACCACATTTTATTAAGAGGAATGACCTAGGTAAGACACCTTTTCTCACAGTTTAAAGGTAGAGTAAGTGATTGTAAACTAAAACTAGGGATGTTACTAGTGACTAAATTCCCTGTCGGTTGAACGATTAAATGAAAATTACAATTTAGACTAGTTAGGTTAGTTTAAAAATATCAAAATACTCAAATTGGTCTCAGTGGGTGGAGATCACATTTATTTTTCCTTTTATCCTCTTATTTTTTATAATCCAACGGCTTCATATTCGGAATATGAAGTTACAGCAGCCTTCGGTACAACAGTGGAGTGCCAATACAGCTCCGTTATTCACAATCGGAGAGCGTTGAAACTCTCCCTTTATATTAATTATTTATGACTATAATGCATGCTGCATTGGCTGTGCTGAAAAGCTTTAAATAATTATAGCTTAGTGTATTTATATACTGTAGCTAGCTTATCTTAGAAAAATGCTATTTAGCCTAACTTAACCAAAGGCGAACAAACTGTCAAGAACACGACGGAATTTTGACTTTACATTTTTTACGATATTAAATGCAGTTGTACTGTAAGGTTAAATCGAAAGCAGATGTTGTGTGAATTCAGATTCGTTTGATGTCTGTTTCGTTTGGATAATCCATTATGATGCTGCAAATTTCAACACAGTCATCTTCTCCGAGCGGAGCAAGTGGCAATATCAAAGTTTGCCACGTTTAGAGTTGTCCCCGCTCGCCTCGCTACCAGGAACGCATGTAAAATCGCGTGTTTCATGGGCAGGCTGTGAGGCAAGAGAGACCGAATAAATAAAATAAAAAATAAGTTTAGCCGACTATTTATGGTGCCGACTAGCGATGGTCCCAGCGTTTAACTGTGTAACCGACTAATCACACACATCCCTAACTAAAACACAAATATCTCCTCACGGTTCACTATCTTACAATGTGTGCTGAAAAAAATGTATCTTGTGGAACACAAAATGGTGCAGACCACACCACTATCCGATGCTTTGCAATGTGTTTCCATTTTGGGGGGGGCGGAGCTTCTGACGGAGCACCCTATGCCATTTAATGGAGAGGTGTTTTAGTTTTTATCAAGTTCAAATATAACAAGCAGAATGACTGACTATACCTTTAACACAGTGGCAGACATATTTTCCAAGTTACCTCTCAGCTAGTCTAATGCTGAGGCAGCACCACAAATCAGAGAAGGTGGTTGGTTTACTGCAGATTCAAAAGGTATTGTGTTATTCAGTCAGTTCTAGTGCATTCCTGCCGTGGGGGCATGCATATTTAAACAGATGACAGACAGGTCACCAGAGTAGAGAGCTAGCAAGTTTGCAGATCACCTCAGAAACTGGAAAGCCATTTAACACTAATTATTATTCATTAACTCAAAATCAGATTCCGCCCATTAGAAGATCCCTTAATCAATTAAACTAATCTTATTTGGGATGATCATGCTTCCCACTACATTTTGCAATTCCAGTTATATAATACATTGAAATTATCTGTGATTTAGCTAAATCATGTCAACAGCAGGTAGTGTGTGTTTTCTGTGTCAGGACAATGACCCGGTTTAAAGCCTTTATAAACAAGCATCTGTGGTGCTGCAGTGTCCTTGAGCAAGGTCTTGACTTTGTAGCCGCTCTGGGAGTATGCATGGCTTGCTATATTGCTTTGGAGAAGCAAAGGAAAAAGATACATATTTCCTTTCCTTTGGGGTGATAATAGCCAAAATAATTATCATAACAAAGTAAGTTTGGCACGACGGATTTGAGAGACAAGAGAATTCCCAAGGTTCTGTACATGCGGTCACAAAATGAACTGCCATCACCTGAAAAACATTGGCAGGTGTGGAATTCTGCTAAACAAATATACACAACCAAAAACACACTCCCGTCAGAAACCTCATACCCACAAACCATCAGGGATGAGTGAAAGACAATTCCCAGTGGTAAGTATCTCAAAGAATACTGACACATTACTCTTATTTATACAGTATATACAGTCATATTTTTTTCTTACTAGCTGATTATAAGATGCAAGATGGGATACCTTGAGCTGGTGAGAGGAATGAAAAGCCCAAAACATTTACAGGCAAGTCTCCAGTCGAACCACGTGCTCTCATTATTCTCTACAAGAGGTTACTCCTTTGGCTTTGACACACAAGGGATAGGAAGATACATTGGCTGCCATTTCTAACTCTGCAATAGTATCCATAATCACACCGACCAGGGCCTCGTTAAGAAATGCTAAACAAATATTTCCAGGAAGTCTCCCTATGTTCTAGGGAAAATATGACCCATTTGTACTTAAAGGCAGAAATGATAAATGGAAAATGACGACAGCTTTAGAAATAAATGTGATTAGATTTATATACCTCTCCGGGAACCATCACCTTATCATGGTGGAGAGGTTTGTGTGTCCCTATGATCCTGAGAGCTGTGTTGTCTG
>JAODOY010003867.1:0-11265 GCA_025399855.1 Forbesichthys papilliferus
GGAGAAGTACCAGAGACATTATATAGAGGAGACAGACCACTTAGAGAGTCCTCAATAGAACTCTATGGGAGAAGTATTAGAGACATTATATAGAGGAGACAGACCACTTAGAGAGTCCTCAATAGAACTCTATGGGAGAAGCACCAGAAACATTATATAGGAGACAGACCGCTCCTTAATAGGACTCTATGTGAGAAAGTCTATTGACTGATTTTAACTGTTATTAAAGCTACAACCATTGATGTGGTTGCACAGGCTCACTGCCCATGGTTTTGTTGGCTATACGTAACAGCCCAGAGGCGTTACGAAAAGGCTGCAGAGCGGCTGAACTTGCCTATCAGGACATTGACCTTATAAAGATGGCTGCCGAGCAGCCAGACTTGCCTGTCAGAACAGTGACCTTACAAAGATGGCTGCTGAGCAGCTGACCTACCTTAAGGACCTTTGTTTAATCACCCTCCAGGGCAACTGCCTTGTTCCTATCGGAAGCATGTGAGCTCCCGCTCAGTGCGTTTGTCTCAGAGTCCCTTCAATAATGACTGGTAATGAATAATAATACAATAAAGTAAAGCTTTGTAGTTACTCACAGCTGATAGATGGTGTTTTATTCAGGGACAAGCTGGTTGCCTGTGTAAGCTGCTTATGGAATGTATGTACAGTAGGTGTGGCTCTGGTAAAGGTTTGCCTCTTTGATGTTCAGAGTGGCAGATATGGATTGGCTATTTACATTTTGCAAGGATACAACTACAATTAGGTCAGAGGGTTTGTTTTTATAAACGAAGAGGGACTTAAACGGAGTATAATTAACAAGTATTACAAGGAACCGGTAAGGGTCAGACGTCTTGCTCAAGAATACATCCAGGTTAAAGGCCAACTCTGGGACTCGAACGTGGAACCTTCTGGCTGGGAGGCCAACAGCCAGACTCTAAACTAGGGGGGAAAAAGTATATACACTGAGAGAAAATAGTCATTAAAAATGACACAAAAAAGTTTGTTGTTAACCCAAAACTTCTCGCTCTCCCATCCCCTAGGAGGAGAATCGTATTGGGGGAAACCGTTCAGAGATGAGTTTCGCCCCAACTTGTCCCACACAGGCCGGGGGGTGCTCAGCATGGCCAACTCTGGCCCCAACACCAACAAGTCTCAGTTGTGAGTTTCCTCTCTGTTCCTCCTAACCCAGTGGTCCACAACCCTGTTGTTCCCAGCCGTGGTCCTGGAGGACCCCCCTGCTCCAGAACACTAATTGTATGAGTGGTCGTGGCAGATTGATAACAGCCCATTCATTTGAATCAGGTGTGTTGGCATCTAAAGGCCCAGCGCACTCTGGCAGGCGTGGCGGCATGTCGTGTCACATGACACCCCTAGCACCAATAGGAAGTTCGGTCGCACCAACGGAATATCACACACAGTGCGGGTCACAAGCAACCTGACAACCCAGATGGATTGTTGTCACAAGTCCATCTGGGGAGCCGTACATTGAAACTGTTGGTGAATGGCAGGCTTTCCAGACTGATTCTCACGGCGAAATTAAACTGAAGCTCTCGAGACCATATGCGGTTATTGTGGTCGTGTATTACTAACTTGGTAATTTAATGAGCTGAGCGGTTAAGATTGCTTTGATAGCAGATCAACAACACAGTTGGTAGCTAGGCTACCATGAACATTTTCTTTGATACAGCGTTAACAAGAGAAACCGAGCAGTCAATCTTCAAGAAGAAGCTGCTATGGGAGCCGGGACATACAAAACTGCATTCTCTCTGGTGTTTTCAGGAGCGTCGACACTGGTGAATAGGACAGTGGTGTATTGTGTTGCTGAGCGGTGTGTTGACGCTGCTGTGGGGGTTGTAAATAGAAAACAAAGGCGACTGTCTTGACGCGTGTCGATGTGCGTTGGGCTTCAAACATGCCTCCATGCCAGGGGGCCTCCGGGAACAGGGTTGAGACCCACTGACCTAACCCGCCACAAGCCTAGAGACAGCCATACAGACCTCACTACAACTGTTTTAGTACAAGTACCTAGGTATGCACAATGATATCGGTATCGGCAAATACAATCTTCAAGTTAATTGTTAACCGAATATTTTCTGTTTTTATTTTTTTTACATATTTTAGTCAATGTCTACATTTGTGACATTAAACATAAATGGAATCAAATGAAATGTTTAACAGCAAGTAGGCCATTACAATTTTCTTAATACATTATTTCTAGCAAAGTTCTCTTCAGTGAAAGGGGGCAGGGGGGGAGAGATGTTTATATATTGGCATCGGCATTGTCTCTAGCTGTATGTAACACCATATTTGGCATGTAGTAATAATAATATAATAATAAACTTTATTTGTATAGCACCTTTCATACACAATGTGCAACTCAACGTGCTTTACAGTTAAAAACATTTGAACAAAGGATGAAGGGAAGAAATGCAATTAAACAAAAAGAAATAAGAAACAATGAAAAACTAGGTAGAAGCCATAAAAAAATTAAAAACAAAATAAAAAAAAAACATTGTATTGGAGTTTGGTGGGACTCTAACCCACCGCGACTCCATGTAGTCTAATGACCTGGCCTTCTGTTGTGTCGTTACAGCTTCATTACATTCCGCTCATGCACGTACCTCGACAGGAAGCACACAATCTTTGGCAGGTAAATTGTGTTTTTTGTTGTCTTCTTGCACAACACTTACTTAAAGGCATTTCCCAGTGATATAATATATAGAAAATACATGTGTATATAGAAAACATATCCATTGAGAAATGTCCTCTAATAATGTAGCTATATCCCATCACCTACATCAACTGCTGTAGGACCATTGTTTTTCGTTGTTTTTAAGTCTCCCTCGTCACAACTGAACCAAACGGCGCTATATGGAGACACACTAGGTTTACCGGCCTGTAACACAGTGATTTCCAAGCTCTTCAGACTGATTCTAAAGGCAAAGTGGAACTAGTCTCGCGAGGCTAGGTGTGTGGAGCAGTTCCCTCCTGCTGTGGAGCCTGCTGGTTTGGCTACAATCCAGCCCTTCCCCCTCCCCCCGCTGTCTTTAACAGCCTCCAATTACAGTGAAGAGCCTCAGAGGGGGCTGTTTTTGTTTAGAGCTGGACGACCCCACACCGCATGGGTTTTCCTGACGTTACAGAGCGTGCCTTTTGAGCGAATGAATGCATGTAACGCCTGTGCGTTGATAATGGTAATCTCCAAGCGGGGGAGTAGACTGCACGAGCAGTTTAGGTGTCGCAAGCCTTGCTGTCTCTTTGTTTATACCGCCGGCAGCTGTGGGCTCGCGAAAGCGTTCAACAGCCTCTGCAGGCCGAGGCACTTGCTCAACGCTGAGGTTCTGTTGCTAACACCTCGGGCAAACGCTCGTTCGTGCATGCCTGACCCGAGTCAAACTGTTTCCTGAGTTTCCTAATCATCCTAATCTTGTTTTACTCCACGCACCAAGCTTTATCTGGTCTGCCCAGGGAGCAAGTTGTGATTGGTAAGCCTTGTGTGGTATTCCTCTAAACTGTCAGTTACGCAACATTCACGTTGCTCTCTTCTCTTGTAACCATTTTAAGCTTTCGGTTTTCATATTACATACACAAGGGCTGTTTCTCAATATGCGTTCTTTTCTGTTCTTGCGGACTTATGAAACGTCATCATTCACAGCAAAGTACTCAAGTTCGCATCTAGCCAAGAACGGATAAAATACAAAGTGTTCTCGATTTAACGGTTTTTACCAGGGATGTATCCAGTTGTGACTTGTGTGTGAACTTGTCCGTGGAATATCCCAGAATGCATTTTGAATCAACAAGCGGCAATGGCAGTCGAGAAAACACACAACAATACTAGCTATACTTTTCAACATACTACTGTTATTGTGTCACGAAATTGTTGTTAGTTTGGAGCTTTGTGGTATGTTTAGTTTATGGCCCTTGGGCCAGACCGTAACACTTTCATAATGAGTAGCCTGAAGTGAAATGTATACTAAATTTGTGTGTATATGCATATATACATTAGTATGTGTTTTTCCATGCTCATCATTTTTGCCCTAAGAACTAAACAAATGGCTTGTGTTGATTTGCTCCCATTTTATTTTGAAATGTCAACTTAAAGGTGGAGTCAGCGAATGTAAACTAATTCAATTCAGTGAACGTCTCTTCGCGGTCCGCTAGCCGTCTGTTCTGTGTGCGCACTGAAAATATGATCAGTTGCTTCTACACAGCACACATAAAGGGTCTGCTCCTCTGTTAAGATTCTCAGAAAGACAAACCAACCAATTGGATTGATTTTTGATTGAGCAAAATGGATAACTCTTTTGTCTTTTATTGGAGAAATATGTCTTTGCAGTTTATAAAAAACCTTAACGACATAAATACAGCTTCACCAGTCAGTACACAATTGCTTAGCAGTAGAACCAGGTCCATCTATAGTAACATGCTGCGTGAATGAGTGCCTGTGTGTGTGAGTTGCCATTTTTGTTTTGTCTTTCAGGGTGGTGGGTGGGTTCGAGACCCTCACAGCCATGGAGAATGTGGAGAGCGATGTCAAAACCGACAAGCCCAAGGTATGGAGCCCCTCCCTTTCACTCCTGGGATGTAAGCGAAACCCAGAGAAATGGTTCTTAAAAACTTTTGTTCACATAAACGTGACAGACATACACGTAATGTAACGTAACGTTACTGGCTGTCTTCTCCAGTCGGAGGTCAAGATCCTGAACACCACTGTGTTTGTGGACCCTTATGAAGAGGCCGATGCCCAGGTTGGTGTGTGTGTGTATGTGTGCGCTATTACATACTTTGTGATTGATCCATTTAATTTAAATTAATCGCAGAAATAAATGTTTGTCTTTAGCTCTATTTTCAAGGCAATGACAGTGCAGTATTGAACTGACATCTTGACCTTATAGCTCAATAACTCAATTACAGCATACAAATTGTGATTTCTTTTTTATTATTTTTTTTCTACATTTAAGGTGTTTTATAATGTAAGGGGAATTTAGTATCAAATGATGGGTGAGGGAGAAGACCATAGGGTGGGGGGGGGTGGAGACCATGGGGTGGGGGGGGGGGGGTGGAGACCATAGGGTGGGGGAAACAAAACCAAGCCAATGCTGATTTCTAATTACATTGTTTTTTTAATTTTTTTATTTAAAATGTATGTTGAAATGTAATGTGGAAATGAACGTGTTATTTTGACAGCCCTAGTTATAATTATAATGCACCCAATGTGTGTATGGTGCTGCAAACATCTTAGGTTGGTAAGCATAAGAATCTAAATAACGTAAGAATGCTTAAAAGTATATCAAATCAACATAGATTAGATTTTTTCCCCTTTTTTCATTATTTTTTCTTCTTCACTCACTTTGCATTTTGTTATTTGCTAAAAATAAACCATATTAACATGTCTATTCTTGACACATTCGTACTTGACAGCATTTTGTTCACAGCGGTCTAAGACATTTGTGCAGTGCTGTATATGTCTATAAAATAAGAATTCCTTATTTTCCACGCGTGTGTGTGTGTGCACGTCAGATCGCAGCAGAGCGGCAGCAGGAGCTGGACAAGGAGGAAGAGGAGAGACGTCAGACCAACGCAGCCCTGAGGAAGAGCAAGGAAGACGAAGCCCCAAAGACCTTCAAGCAGGGCGTCGGGAAATACATCAACCCCACCACCGCGTAAGCACACACACACACACACACACACACTGTTAGGGAGGTCCTCTAATCACTTTAATATGAAGCACTTTATTTAGGCCGTTGGCAATTTTATTCGATGATATATTGACTAATAGCCATAATGGCAATATGCTGCAACTACTCTAATATAATGTTGTTTGCTTTTAATTGCTTATAATTGCCTGTCCAACTATTGACAAAAGTCTCTTTGAACAAGAGTAGCTGCCAGATGCTGTAAATGTTAGCACAGGGGTTCTCGAACTGTTCAGCCCACTAACACCAACATACCAGAGCCAGAGCCTCACAACTTCCACCACCTCCTCCCCCCCCCCACTATCCCAAGATGTGAATATATTATTTATAGTCATTTAATATACTGTAGGTTAGTAACAGAACTGGATGTGACAGCAAGTGAGCGTCTGGCTTTCGCGTTGCATCGGACACTTACTGTAAACACACCACGTAGCCTGCCTGTCAGCTGTAGAGATCATAACTGCCTTCTCCATATTCACAACAACCACCATCTCCACTTTGTGAAATAAGCTAACTAGCTTGCCAGCTCTTCTGAGCAGGCTGATAGAAAACGATCTTCTTCCAGCCAGCTGCCAAGTTAAGGTAACTGAATGAGCAATCCCTTGTCCATTTCAACCATTAAATATAGCCAAGTTCTATGGTTTAACACGAGCAACAGGAGGAAAATGGAAACGGGGTGTCTGCCAAAAGTTAGCTCAAAACAGCACACAGCAATGTGCAGCGCAGCTTCGCGTCACTCGCGTCCAGTTAAGACATTCCAACATAAAAGATAGCAATCAAACTGCGTCGCATCCAGTTAGGACACGTCAGCATAATTGCATAAAGCACAACTGTCGCAACCATTCTAGCTAAAATATGCTCGTTATAATAGTTTATAAATAGAATTTAATTTCTGCAAGCCGCCGCTAGTTTAAAAATGTGACGGTACTAGACGTAACCCTGTGCTACGACAGTTGTACGCAGAACAGCAACTCACAACGCGCATGGGTGGGCTACGGCCGAGGTGCGTTCAAATACGCTTTTGTGTTAAATAGACGCTTGTGTGTGTTCACAAAAGTTAATTGGCGGGAAATCTGAACATAATTGCTAACGTTCACCGCCCTTTGCCAATTTGAAGGCACCGGAGCCAGAGTGTGTTGCACACAAAATGTGGTCATGTGATATTTATCATGAAATGTGCAATATCGATATTACTTTCAATATACACATAAGTAAAAACTCAAAAGGTTTGGGAAAATGCATCAAAATAGATTCATAACATATCAAAACATGTTTTTTTATATTGGACTGGTACAACAACATTAAATCCAAGCTACCTAGGCTAGCTAGCTACCTAGGCTAGCTAGCTAGGCATTCTTATTGGCCACTAATGTGTCCTCTTCGCTCACCATTGTGTTGTCTTCCTCAGCTACACATCTTACTCTTCTGTCTAAATGGAACACAACTTAGCCAGACAGCCATCGGTCGCATCGCATCTCTCCACAAAATACATGGAATATTGCATACCTTCTGCAACATTTATGATATGATATTTTGCAATGTTTTGCGATAACAATATATTCAGTCATTACATTGTGCACCTTGGTGCGTTAGCGCTAACGCCAGTTTAATCTGTAGGAAGAGGTCTGCCCCTGCGGAGGAGGCTGGGACTTCCACCAGCACCGCCACTGCCAAGAAGTCCAAGGGCAAGACTGCTTTGGCAGACTTCAGTTCCTGGTAATGCTGAGACGCGACCAAATGCAAACACTGCGTTTGCGTTTTTATATATATTTATAGATATACAGGCTTACAGAATTTTTTTTTATTTCACTCATATTTTATTTTGTTTAACCTGTCTCAATTGTATTTGCAGATTGTGATATAATACTGGTCTTTTTTTCTGGAATAAATAAGTGTCTCTTTTTATCAAAACAAAGTCTTTTTTTTAAATTTATTTATCAAAACTATATTTTCAGTTTCAGGCATCTTTGACATGTTTGATTCAATTATTACCTTTTGAGGTTAAAACCAGTCTCAGATTGCTGTGTTATGTTCCCATAAATCTTTTGAATGTGTCTGCTCTAGAATGCTGTTACTGTAAGTGCAAGCTCTAAGATCACTGTGTCATTCACTGTAGGGATGTACTGAAGCTTTAGTGCAATTCTTGGCAACACGGTACACAGTAAACCTTTGATGCTGCTCTACTCGAAGCTCATCATTTAGCTGTGCTACTGGCAGCTAGTTCCCAGCTTTACGTTTTTACCTGCATAAAAACACCCTTGGGTGTCATTGGTGTGTGTTCTCTAAGGGCTCTCTTTAGGCAGAAAACCAAGCAGAGCAGTCTCTGGCTTCATGGTTATGCTTTTATATTGTCGACCCACAGTATACAGGCCTGGTGTGTTTTCCTAATAGTGTCATGATGTGGGTTATATTCAGGTCTGGAAGACTAGATCCATCAATCCATTTATCTTGATTGCTTCTCCATTAGTGTCATGGTGGCAACACGGTCATCAGAGCAGCCCAAGTATCCCTGTCTGCAGGAACATTAACCAGCTCCTCCGGAAGAGGAGAGTTTAAAAAGTAGAGTTTACAAAATATTAGGAACTGAGGTATGTGTGTGGTCCTTTTGGAGATTTATGGATGGGGTATTCCAGACATTGGGGCTTCATTTTAAAACACCTGGAAACCCTACAACAGCTAATTTATCTGTTCAGTGTTTACATTGGCAAGGGCTGTGATGTTAATTTTGCTGTCATCAGCAAACCCCATAGTCTCAAAAAGAACCCCTCATGCTGGTGTCAGTTGACCCGCCTATAAATGTGCAGCAAAACTGATACCGGCAAGTTCAGGAGATGTTTATCAGCACGCTGTGGTGTTAAAGGGAGAGGCGTCTTAAGTTCAAAGATCAACAATCTTTCTGTTGGATAGCTAACTCCATACAGAAATACCCCCAAACTGCCATGGGAAGGATATTTGCCCAAGACCACCTTGTTGTAAGGACTCTTAACCAATCACAAAGATGTCTGTTGTCCTGGGCGATGTGTGTGGTGGTCCTGGCGCTCTAATCTCAAACACCTGTCTGTCTTTAGATCAATCAGACTCTGTTTATGGGAGAGGAACCCCATCTACACGACACAGCGCTAACAGAAAGCCAGGGTCTTTTCTGTTTTTGCAGTGTGTGCACCCTCGCGTATTCCAGATGTTTCTTCTACAAGAAACCATGAAGGAGATGGCTAGATGTTCTCCTGGCCAGTGTGGTTGGCTCCAGTCCTGTTTACGCTCTATCGGTGGTGTCTTGTGAGTCCAGAGGGCCATCATGCCACCCACTTGACCGCTCTCTCTGGGAATAGTCAAGAAGTTCCAGTCTTGCCAGTGGATATGAGGTATACATTGCACATTACTGTAACACTCCATGGCAATCCATGGCTTTCATCGGCTATTTAGAGTATCACTAAAAGCAACGGACTATCAAAACTGACTCCTAAAGCACAGTGGCAATCCTGTACCTTAGAAGTGAAAAGGCTTCTTTTGCATTTTAATCCTGAAACAGTTACGATGCTACAGACTCCAGACAGAAAAGGAGGATAGATTGTGTGAGTCACACAGTGAGTCACACAAACGCACTCACATAGAACATGTTCCACATTACCCATCCCAGGAGTGTTTTGTCCCATTCTTCAGTATGATTCGGTATTATCCCAACTGAAATTGCATTTATACGTTTGTACTTGTGTAGGTATAAGTACATCCATTTGTAACAGTGTATTATTAATATTTAATAGTACTAGTAATCATTTGGTGTAAACAGAACAGTGTCTAACTAAAGAACAGTTGTATTTATTTGAATAGCTGTATTATTAACTATTAATCCTGTCAGAACATAAGCATAATGACGCAAAACAAAAACGTCTATAAAAGAAACAGCCCATAACATCCATGATGTTATTTTATAAGAGTAGAGTAAACCTTTAATGTCCCGGAAGGGACATTATCTTACAGACGGTAGTTAAACATAAAACAAACATACAACATAAAATCACACACAGCAATCAGTCATACCAAATACAGTTATGATCAGTGTGGCTCTTACAACTTGTTTAAAAAATCTATGGCAGCTGGAACAAAAGACAGTGAATCTGTTTGTGACCATTCTAGGGAGGCCATTACTCTGGCCTGATGGCAGCAGTTTAAACTCTCAGTAGGATGACAAGAGTCCAAAACAATAGTCTGGGCCTTATATGGGTTATTATAGCTATGCTTGTAGCAGAATGCATCAAAGTCCTCTCCATGAACAACAGTAAATGTACATTATTTAGGAGCAGCAGACTCACACAGGTCTATTATGTAATTTATAATCATTTTACAACTTGTGACCCCCACCCCACCCTGCCTGCCTTGCTTGGTGTTTGGCGACCCCCATTTGGGAGCCCACTGCTCCATCGCACCGCAGAGAGGCAGGACGGTATTTCACAGCATGGTGTGTTGGTGGACACCTACAATGCGCCATTGTTTGAGCTTCTGAGCAGAAAGGAACGTGAAGTTAACCACATAATATGGTTGTTGTGGGATGGAACCGAAGCCTTATGGGCGGTGAAAAGGTTCTCTAGCCCAGTAACGCACACCTCGCTGAAATGTATGGCACTGGTGTACATTTATCTTTATTCCACTTTTGATTGCAGAAATTGCAAAAACACCACGCTTGTGTGTTGCTAAGCAACTCAGGCCGGTGCTGGTTTTGGGTATGAGATGTGGGCAATTTTGTGGCATACAAAGGGAAATGTATGGCATTGAATCAACTAGAATACTGTAATAATATACTGTGTGTGTTTGCACGTACAGTACATACATAGGCCTACATACATGCATACTATATGTATATATATATATATACTGTATGTACACACACATACATACAATATACTTTATACACATGTGTTACAGTTCTTAGACTTTGTTAATAATGGGATTAATAGAGATTATAGAGAGTTATTAACAATGTATTTTCCCAGCCATTTTCAACATGGCTCAGAGAGTAACATTCTTGTCTCTGCCTCAGCTGTGACTGACAGAGAAGGTCAAATAAAGTTTTGACGCAAGTTTAGACTAAACCCCCCGGGTCACGTGACCGCCCTACACTAAACCCCCCGGGTCACGTGATCGCCCAGCCCGTTAACAGCGACACAGGAGCAGTATACTGCTCCGCTGCTGGATGGATATAAGGCAGGCATTTACGTGCGGTTACGTGCGGTTTGTCAGTGAGCCACTAGTGCTGCGCAGTATCGTACGAAGTTACAGTCACAAACTATTAACTATTGAAGCTATCCTAATAATGATACAGGGGTTACTCATGTATTTCCCTTCTTGAGTTTCTTTTTTTCTTTTTGCAATGTTGAGCTTTTGGACTTTGAAGGCGCCTTCAAATAAAATGTATATTTGATCAAAATGTATATTATACAACATTATGTCAGACCACACCCAAAATATCCAGTCTCTCTCTCTCTCTCTCTCTCTCTCTCTCCCCCCACCCCCCCCACACACACACACAGTGTCAAACCCAGACTATTGCCAAATAGCCCCACCTATCTTTAGTGATATAACA